>JXSR01S013538.1:18237-41244 GCA_000969725.1 Ophiothrix spiculata
TTTCCCAGATTTTTAATGGGTGCTTCCTGCGGTGGTGGTAATATGAAAGTAG
Organism: Ophiothrix spiculata; assembly: GCA_000969725.1. Taxonomy (NCBI): domain Eukaryota; kingdom Metazoa; phylum Echinodermata; class Ophiuroidea; order Amphilepidida; family Ophiotrichidae; genus Ophiothrix; species Ophiothrix spiculata. The sequence goes on from JXSR01S013538.1 coordinate 18,290, forward strand.
ACCCAAAGCAATATGAAACTGTTGGCCTTAGACCAAGACATTCTTACTCTGTCTTAGATGTACAAGATATATGCAATAATAGGTAAGCATGTGTAAAAGACTAGATGAATTTGATTCTAAACAAGTCTCTGTAAGTAGTTACAGAAGTATGGGTTTATTGAACAAATACACTAAGTAAATAGTGAGTTTCTTCAGTGAATTTGATAGATTTAACAAAGATTTTAACCAATGTGAACACAGTATTGGTAAAGTTATATTTCATTAAGGCAAAGATTTTATGCACACTAATCATACTTGCCAACATTTTAACCTTGAAATATGAACCAAGTAGAAGCCAAACATGGTGATCTGAAAACTTAAGAATCAAAGAAAAGATGTGTTTGATCTTGCAATAGTTTAATTGTTTCAGTAGGGCATATATTTAACAAATTCTTGAAATCTTTCAAGGGATTGCCCATCATCTTGATTCTGAAATTTCACTTTTGCCTGGCTGTATATGTGCACATTAAGTAATTGTAGGATGAAGGTATTACAACAATGAATATGTTGTAGAATTTTCTTTAAGTCATTTGGTTCCAAACTTTTCCTCTAGGTTACTTGACTCCGTAGACGTAACCGCTTGGGACATTTTATTCTTGGAAGGGTGCATGGTCAGGTGACTCTCCACAATGGACACCTGATCTACACAGTGCCTTTAGGGTTCATGGGATATTTGAATTTTTTTGGGGAATTTATTCTTTCTTTATTGAGAGTATAAAGGGGAATTCTTAATGACATTTATTCCAAACTTGTTTTCTAGGTTAATTCGACTCCGTAATCCTTGGGGGCGTTATTCCTGGAAAGGTGATTGGTCAGACGACTCTGCACAGTGGACGCCTGATTTACGCAGTGCCTTAAGGGCTCATGGAGGAGATAAAGGGGAATTCTGGATGTCTCTTACAGATATGATGCAGTAAGTTCAATCCTGTCACTGATGATGTAGTGCATTGAAGGTCAGGAGGTTCTCTGTTGATATGTAAGCCTGAAATATTCATGAAAGATCATCTATGTTGGTATAAATCATAATGTAGACTTAAACTTTTGTGCCAAACACAAGTAATTATTTACCTTGTAATTTTCAGATGTTACTTTATCCTTCATCAGTGCAGGGGTGTGATTTGCCCGGATTTGTCTTGATTTCAAGACTTTTTGTAATAAATCCCTGGATTTTTTCATGAGTAAATCCATAGAAAAACTGATCACACAAACTGGAAAAAAGCATGATAAAGGAATTTTAATCTGAAATTGCCTCTGAAATGATGTTTCCTGCAATATTTAATGGATAGAAACCCCCTGGCTTTGACCCCCAGCCATGAAGACGCTCTGCTCGCATTGCTCGCTTTGCTCTATTACATTCTTTCAAGACTTTTTAAAAAACCTCAATCACAGCCCTGTCAGTGAGTGGTGATGATTGACTATATTAGGTATCAATCTTTTTTGCAAGAAGGAGAAAACACATGTGAATATTGCTCTCGCTAAATAAGCCTTGGATAAAGCTTCTTAACCAAAAACTCATAACACGGTTTAATACCATATTTTCAAAGGAACTTCTGAGGCCTTGTGCAGGACTTCTAGCAAGTACGGCAAGAGTTTTTTCTTCAAACCCAATTTAACTTTACGTCAGATTCTTTAATTTCACTAGCTTTAGCTGTTAAAGAGTTAAAACTCCAATTTGATATGGGTTTATTAGTATTTTCTATTCGTTGTGATGTTATTTGAGCCATGCATCTTTTATAATCCACATTCTTTACAATTTTGTTTTGACAGGTACTTTGATTGTATAGATGTTTGTAAACAAAGGTCAAATTGGTCAGAAGTCAGGGTCAAAGGTCATTTTCCTAACCATGGTGGAGGTCCTATACAGGTGTCAATGATAGAGGTCGCACAAGCTACAGATGTAGATTTTACACTGTACCAAACATGGAGGTATGTTATGTAAATGAAGATCATGAATATCAGAAGTAAGGGTCAAGGGTCGCTTTCCTATCTACAATCGAGTCTTTGCGTAGTGTAAAGTATTTCAGAACTGAAAGCTTCTTGGAGCATTTGCAACACACTTTGGCTTTGTTTAGATAGTTTTTTTTACTAGTTTAATGCTTCTAAGGTATATTTAAGGGTTATCCAAACTTTGTAGTAATTCGCAATTTTTTTCTACTCTCTTCAGCAAATTTTGGAGAAAAAACTTATCAGCACATACATGATGTTGATGTTCCCAAGAAGTTACCCGATGCACTCAGGTTTATGGGCCAATCATTTTAAAAATGTGTCGTGAGCAAACTTATTGTTGGTGTTTGTCCAACATGTTTGAAGTGAATAATAATGATAATAGTTATGATAATACCTGGGGTCAATTTCACTAACGGTAAAATGCATTGTAAATACATCGTATTCTCTTCGTTAGCTAACAATCACCTTTTGACTCATCGTAATGTTACCAAGGGTTGGGAGTTGCCACACGTAAAATCCCTGTACCTATCGATGCATCGTACGCTTACAAAAGGTTCTTACGTCTTAGTGAAATCCAGATACATAGTAGTAATGTAGTGTTAAAGATGGTATTTACATTTTAGCGAAATCGGCCCCTGGTATTTAAACACACTATTCATTATAGAAACCATAGTACTGTTCATTATTACCACATTGACAGAACCATTTTGCCTTACATTAGGCCTTTTGCATCTATTGCCTATGACGCAGACATATCAGCACTTGGGTTATGGTATTCCCTCTAAACAGCTCCTCAATGCACTTGGGTTGACAAAGCAGGTGTGATGAAATGATTTGACAAGGATTACATGTTAGCTGAACCTGCAACCTTCTATTTATGAGTTTTGCAATGTTCAACATGCGCCCAAATATCATTATTTCGTAAACAACACTTTTTCTTCAACATAAGTGTGAAAGAGACTTCTACCACAGCCGCATTGTGAATAAAAACCCCTGCTTTATTAAAGTGACTTGCCTAGATTCCACTTAGAATTAAAAACTTAAAGAAATGCTCTAAATAAAGCTTTAAAGTGTAATAAAATCCAAAAAAAGTACAAACATTTACACAGAAATGGCTCAAATTGAGAGAGAATTATTTTCAATATATCATTCTGTGATGGTAGTGTGACTATCCTGTGTTTTCTAAATCCTAAATTTGTACCTCAGATGGACTTACCAGATACAAGATCAAACAAAGCTCCTGGAGATGATTTAATACATATCAAAAGAGAAACAATTTCATCAAAAATTATTTGTTTGCCCATCACAGGTGTAGCAAAAAGATCTTTTAAAATTTGAAACTAGAAACACGTTTCACACCATTTGTTGCCGCTGGTGGCAAAAATATTAAAGTTGGTGAAGATTTGCAATTTTCTCCAATATTCCTCAAAATCATGGAAAACTACTGGTAGGTTATATTGCTATAAACATGTTCTATCGATTCATGGAAAAATATGTAGGTAAAAAATTAGTGGGAAGAATCTAGGCCAGTCCGTTTAAAAGTAACCTGAATCCATCACTTACTATTTTATCTTAACAGGAGATTAGAAAAATCTGCTAGGAATCCATTAGATCTCACCATAGTCGTGTTAAGAGCATCTGTAGGAGGCTTCAACAATGTGGGTTTTTCAAAAGTAGTGACGTTCTGTAAGCGTCAGCTGAGGGCGTTTGTTGGGTGCAATGTTTTTCTAGAACCTGGTCGATATGCTGTGGTGTGCATGGGGTATAATCATTGGAATACTGGAATCGATATGCAAGGTTGGTATCAAGTTTTGATGTAAGAGGAACATTTATGATTAGTGTACGTTCACATGAATGTAGTGGTGCTTGATTTTTCAATGCTGAGTGTCATCCCATCATGTGAGTGTGAGAAAGTCATATCTGAAGTATAGGTGTGAATTAAAGCACAGACACAGTGTATAGTGCATAATGTTCACTTACAGCTACAATATAAATAGTTTTCCTACCCTTTGAATGACAATCCAAATTCATCCTGGTTAATTCAGAACGGACCAAGATTTTTATTTTTGTTGGAATCCTCAAAATAGCATGTGTGTTGGTCCATGGTCTAGGAATTCTCATTTCCTTAGGGGCGCACCATTTGATTCTCAGGGGGGGGCATGGAAGTTTTTTTGAAAAAAAAAACTTTGCCGCCGAAGGCGGCGAAAAAAAAAATCTTGCCCTACAGATGAGTAAACAAAAAAAAACTTTACCCAACTCCTCCAAATTAAAGAAAAACATAAAAAATGTAATAAAAAAAACTTTGCCGCCGAAGGCGGCGAAAAAAAAAAATGTTGCCGCCTTTGGCGGCTAAAAAAAAAAACTTGACTCGACCCCAACTTCCATGCCCCCCCCTGAAAATCAAATGGTGCGCCCCTTAGCAGTGGGTAACATTACCTCCATAAATAAATCAATCATTTCTGCACATTGTATCACCCTCTGGTCTGTGTATAGTGGGAAACCATACAATTTTCTTTGGGCATAAGCTCAAGGCTTTGGGTCAATATACAGTTCTTATGAGCTACCAAATATTTGGTATACATGTATTTTCTAATAGTAATGTAATTAACGATTGTTGATGAAAAATCAATATACCACATTATTTGATGCCAAACATTTGATGGTTTACAACATCAAGTATCCATTATTGATTAGAAGATGCATTTGAATTAATGTAATAACAAAGACTTGTAACACAAAATATTTGGTAGCTCATAGAGAAGTATGTCTTAACTTTTTTGAATATCATGCCTTTCTCTATCTTATAGGTGCTAAGAGTCCAACCAGACCCAATCCATACCCACCGTATGTATTGGCTTTACATAGTTCTAAAGCATTGTATGCCTATCAGATACACACGAGGGAAACAGTCTTAGCTGATGCGCTTATTATGCTGGCTGCTCAGAAGGGAAAACGACATGAGGTAGGTTACCAACGATGGATTTTTTTGAAGTGCTGTCATATATCAGGCCAAAAAAAATAAACTGTTATGTTGCCCTCAGAAAAAGAAAAAAAATTAGGGTCGGGAAAGCACCCAATTTTGCTCAGATTGGGTGTTTTTTGAGAAAATATCTTGAAAATAGTGGAAAATGCACCCAAATTTGTAACTTTAGGTGCTTTTAAAAAAATAATAATAAAAAAAAATATTTTTCCGACCGACCGACTCAATTTTTCAGAAATCCCACTTGAGGGCACCACAACAATTAATTTTTTTGGCCTCATATGCTGATACTCTTATCGTACATTTACTGTCACCAGATTTAATTAAAAAAAACCCAAACAAACTATTTCATATCACTTCATTAAAAATTTTAGAGGTGTATCAATGATTCCATTTGATCTGAGAGGTTATATATCGGCCATTCTCATGAAAATGACTCCACTTGAGTTGGAAAAATCGAAAAAATTAAGTTTCATAAAAACGTCTTCAATTAACTTTTTTTGTTAGCTAGTATATCAAGTATCATGGAACCACAAAAGTTATGAACACCACTATTCTTATATTTTTAAGTTTTCTAAACTTTCAAATTTAGCATATAAAAGAATAGGAAGAGCTGTCAAACAAGTGCCTGCCGTGTCCTTTTTGAGGCAACAATTAAAATAATGTTGCTTAATTACTTCGAGGATCAACTCAGAGAAGCCTAAAATTGACATAAGAAATAAATTCAAGGATCTTCATAATTTTTGTTCTTGCATTGGATAACGTAATATACATTTTGATGTTTTTCCATCACTTAAATTAAGATGGTCACATATAATGCTGGTTATTTTGGCTAAACATGATCAGGGGGTGAGGGCCTATGGCCTGATATGCATACAACTTGTCTAGACTCTTGCATATTTTAGATTTGGCGATAACGTAATATACTTAAAACGGACGCAATAAATTTTGGAATATAATTGTTTTTAAAAGCCACACCTACGACCAAACATTTTTAATGTTATGATTTACAAATGTACACATATGTTAGCTTTCAAGTTACGCAAAAAGTTTTATGGTTACCGTTCAGTATGATCTTAGGAATCGAGATACTACATGGATAACGTAAAATACACTGATTTTGCAGAAACCTTATACTTGTTTCTTGTGTCTAACCGGGAAATCCAACTTGAAAAAATGATAATTATCTGATATTATTGATGCGTTTGGACAAATAAATCACACGGGTATGAACAAGAAAATGGGTTTTTTTTTAAATGCATCTATCACTATAAAATTGATGCCTTGTGCTGAGAAATGCAATTTTTGCCTAATTTGGTGTCTTCTGGAAGCAAAATGACCAAGATAACAGTAAACAAAGTATGGAAAACTTTTTTTTTAAATGCATCTATCACTATAAAATTGATGCCTTGTGCTGAGAAATGCAATTTTTGCCTAATTTGGGGTCTTCTGGAAGCAAAATGACCAAGATAACAGTAAACAAAGTACGGAAAACTATATATGTCCAAGTAGAGCTCACCAAGTACTACACGAATATGATCATGTTTACTTATTTTAAGCAAAACACAGAAATGTTTAGACCAAAGAACGAAATATCGCTACTGGCGTCATTTTCGTGAGAATGGCCGATATAAAGACAGCCAAAAAAGTATCGCCTCACTTTGATAAAATGACTTGTTATGAGCCAATATGGAACTCGCAAACGTAATGTGAAGATTTTTCGTACAAGCACTGGAATTTCAGCTTTCATTTGACACCTTATTTCGGACAATTGACTGAGAAACATTGAAATATTAAAACCCTTGACCTCATTTCCAAAAAGTTGTTAATTTCATTTTTAAACCAGTAACACAAGATCAAGGATCAGTATGAGGTAAGTGAGTATGGTTACTTTAAGTGTGCGGTTTATCAAAATCATTTCTAAGCATTGTTCATAAAGATTGTTTTCTTCATCTTATTAATGATGAGAAATTAAAAAAGAAAACCTTCAGATTTGTCTTCATTTCTTCATACTATTTGGTACTGAAACCATTCGAAACTCTGTGATTTTATCCACTTCCTGGGATCCACTTAGATACCCAACTGTGTGCATGCGGTGATATTGATTTCATTAATTTATGCGCAAAATAACACCACTGCAATTATTGAAGCGTTTTCAAAATGAGGTCAAGGTTTAAAAGTACATAATTTCAATGTTTCTCATTTGTCAGAAATAAGGTGTCGAATGAAAGCTGAAATTCCAGTACAAGAATCATTTTTGCACGTTAGATATTGGTGCAAGAGCCATTTTTTTTAGGTTAGGCGATTCTGTTTTGGTTGTCTTTTCTTTACCCAAACAATTCAATAGAAATTTAACACAAAATTACCAGATTGCCTGAAGGCCATAATTGAAAAAAGACCCCTTTCTCACAATGAAAGCAATACAAACTCAATCTCAACTTTTAAACATTCAACATGAAAAAAATGACAGTAGAATATACTATTACTGAGTTATAATTAATATTTACTTATCAATGAAAAAACTATTTTCACTGAACCAGGGGTAGAATCATGGATTACTCACATGCTGGGCAGGACTTAGTGGACTCATGCTTTGGGTAAACTTGGGCACGACTGCCATTCTGTATGTCTAGATATGGTCGGACAATTAACAAATGGATTGGCTTGACATATTTTGACTTAATTTTTGGAATGTTTTTAGTGATTTTGGTGGTTAAAGTTAATAATAAATACTACTTTTGTCATTTGTCTGCCTTATAGGGACGACAAGGTGTAACCTGCTACTACCTAGACCACGGTTGGGCAGGTCTCATCATTGTTGTAGAGAATCGACATCCTGATTACAGTCTCCATATGAGGTGTGATTGCAATGGCAGCTTCAATGTGGTGTCTACTAGGGGAAGTCTGGTCACGGCTGATTGTATACCACCATTACATAGGTAAGAGGGATGCCATGGGCCGGGTGGGGGAGTACTCAACTTTGGTTTTGGATGGGTTGTGCCGCTGGGAAATTTAAAGTACCACCATACAGATAACAACTTTAAAGAAAACGAGACCCATCCGTATACCAAATCGCCCAAATTTGAGTGAAATTTATACAAAAATTTAATTTTGTCTGAAAATTTGCATTAACTTAGCACTAATTTCCCAATTTTTGTTCGAAAATTTGAAAAAAATTCACAGATTCACAAATTTTAGAAAATTTTGAGAAATTGACCCATCAAAATACCATTATCATCATCCTTCAACTTCCGTCGAGATACATGACACCCATCTTTGCCAACTATCTTTATTACACATTGCACTTACTTCATTGAAGTTCAAGCCAGTATCTCTACATATGGTGTCAGGGTATGTTAAAGGTCTACAGCCTCTGTTTGGACATGGCAGTCTCCAAAGTAGGAGGTCCGATATGATTTGGTCCTTGGCTCAAAAACAGTGACCAGCAAACTGGGCTCTTCTCTGTGCCACGGTTGTATAGATGGGGGGTATATCACCATAAATCTGATGCTTAGTTGGATGTTGTTTCCAGGACATATTTTGGACACGCATTAGTAGCCTGGTGTAGGTGCCATCTAAGCGGTCTTGAAAAACCACATTTTGCAAAAAAAAAAGGACCCGTTGGCATACCAACTAGCCTGATTTTGAGGCCATCTGGCTCAGGGGAGGATGAGGCGGGGGTATATTTGCAATGGCAGCTTTAGTGTTGGGGTTTACTGCGATGTCTGGTCACAGGAGATTGTTTACCACAACTCTGTTAGGGTCATTCAGCATTATTAACATAATTTCCTAAGCAAACATTCCCATAGGAAGCAATGCATGATGGGAAGCACACAATATCTTTTCCTGACAGTCTTTGCGACCTTTATTTCTATGCCTACTTATTATACCTAGCTTAATTTAGGCAATAATACCTGCAAGGGCCCCATTTATTTTTGAGGTCATTGCTTAAATTTAGAGGTGTTTGTTTGCCAAAGTATTTTCTGAGAGAGCATAGCATCTGATGAAAAGCACCAAGGCACAAAAGAAACATCTCTGTTTTCAACAATAAACGAATTTAAAGATAGTAAAAGTTATTATTGTCATTAATAACTGTAATATTTCTTTAAAATTCTTGCTCATTTTAACCATTTTTTTGATAAAAACAATATCTTTGTTTCAATTAGTTTGTTACTTGCCATCTACTAAATTATTGATCAGTCCAGGCACTAGTTCTGCTTTGCATTTAGTCAAACATGACCTCAACGATATTACTGCATGCACATTAGGCCTAGTGCCTGTATTGTTGCATTTTAAGCATGCGCACAATTTTCGCAAGCACGTCGCATACCCAGATCTTTATCAGAAGCCTTGTAATGACAGTGCAGTTGTATGCGTAAAACTAGAAATAATCCATTTAGATTGAATGATGGTATTAATCAGGTTATTAATTATCAATAATTCTTTGGGATTTTTTTTCAGACAAGTACTGACAGTTCTAACCCAAGTTGTGGAATCCAGTTACACCATATGTCATCATATCACACATAGACTATCAATGAAAAAAGACTTGCATGACTGGGCGCCTATGCCTGATATCAGTAATGTGCCTGAATTAAGCCCAGATGTTTACGGTTTGCATTGTCCTAGACCATTATGATGAAGTGACTTAACCAGGGTTAGACTCCTTGTTAAACTGGGTAATTGATGGAACAGTATGGGTAAGTCGGATGTCTGATATCAGTAATGTGCCTGAATTAAGCCAAGATGTCTATGGTTTGCATTGTCCTAGACCATTATGATGAAGTGACTTAACCAGGGTTAGACTCCTTGCTAAACTGGATAACTGATGGAACAGAAAGAGTACGTCGGATGCCTGATATCAGTAATATGTATGAATTAAACCAATTTATATATGTTTAAGTCCTGAACTACTATGACGATGTGACATAATCAGGGTTTAGACTTGTTGCTTAACTGGATAACTTACGGAACAGAATGAGTATGTCTCATATTAGCAATGCGCCTGAATGAAGTTGTGATGTCAGTGATTTACCACATGTGACCAGGATCAACTGGTTTATAAGTTAAATAATACCCTATAAACACATCCCAACTTTGTGCACAGCCCTGCTTAACTTTAACCTACAGGGTGAGTCATAATAAAGTGTAATCTTATCAGTGATTTTATATAGCTAGTTCCTTTTATTTGTTTGCAAAATGGTTCCTGTATATGATGTCATATTTCATTAGCTCTCATAGAAAATTTACTATGTAGAAATCGGACAAAGCATTCTAAAGTTATATTCATTTGAGTGGAGGTACCCAATTTGAACGGCGAACAGATGTAATGTTCACACAGATCTCTCAAACAAGCTCTTCTTATTCGGTTTTTGTTTTGTTGATCAGGAACTTCCAGAGCATTCCTTGTTTCTGTTACGAAGAGGTATGTTGTATTTAGCTTAAAAACAATATTTTGAATAGCTTGCGGGGATGGGACCTGGTTAGCATCCGTAAACTACAGACAAAACAGACGGCGATCTTCAACTGCACTATGAGCCTGATGATACTTAATTGCAAAAAAAAAAGTCAGTGCTTGCGCCATGATTTATCTCCTGTCATTGGTTTGTAAAGTTTGTGCACTGATATCTGAAATGACCATCAGTACTTTGATCTGCATCATTGAATCGTCTTCAATATCTCTGCACAATGCGTGCCCGTTTAACATTTTGAATGCAGCGTCAAGTTCATCAATGCACAAGATATTACCCACGGCTGTACGGTAAAGAGTTAATGTTGAAGTAAAGTTGTTCGACAATTAAATTGGATACCTTTACTTAAACGGCTGTAACTTTTGAATGCATTGGTTAATTTCAACTAACTAAAATTGTCATGAAAGCTGATTAAATTTGCTATTTATTAAGTACAATTAAAATTGATAAACATAAACAGATTTCCTGGAATAAATTCCTTTCGTTGATTACACTTTAATTTGACTCACCCTGTATAATACATCAGTGGCAAAAATGGACAGTGGAGGAACTAGTGGCTATACTGAGTCAAGCCATGGTATCAACAGTTCACATGATCCTAAACCATGCTGACGCGACTTAACTAGGATTAGACAAGTAGTGACATACCGAGTGAGTCAAAAAAACTGCAATAGTTAAATGAAGCCCATATTTTAAGAACAAGAGATATCATGAACATGAAATGTATATATCTAAATAGATCATAGATTTACCTTTAAAAAGGTGAAAGAATGGGGAGAATTGATAAAGGCGTCGAAGAGATACACTTATTTGAATAGGAAGGCATAAAAACAGTTCTGTCCAAATGTCGTGCATATGTTTTATTAATGGAGGACACAATTATGACATTATCTTTTGTGTTTGGGTGTCTTTAAAAGGGCCGTTTGAGCTTGGTGGCCCTGAATATTCAATTTTCGGTTGAACGTGGACAGGGACATATGTGGCAAGAGATTTCTTCGCTGTCGACGTTTCTCCTGCTTTTTGCCTTTCGCGGTCTTCCAGGTCTCTCTTTCTTTATGTTATGGAATGTTCCTGTTAATGAATTTGGCCTTAATTCTATAGATGGCGGATGCACATCACGCGATGGAGGGAATGCATCCTGTTTGAATCTCCGTTTTACTTCTGCATGAGATTTGGTGGTAAAATAAACCTCAGCAATAAGAGCACGTTGCTCGTTTGTAAACTGATGTTAAGGCATTTTGAACAGTGACTGATTAATAAGCTCTCCCTTCTAAGACAGTATCCTCAAACATGTCATTTTGCACTAGAAAAAATGCCCAAGTTATCTTTTATATGTAAATAATTAATAGATTAAGAAGAGATTTTCACTAGAGCAATGTAACCGGTTTGTGTTATTATCAAAGAGGTGTTGGCAAGAAATTCAATTCAATATTGGTACTTACTCGTATGACAAGGTATGCTCATTTGGACAGAATTGTTTTCATACCATATTATTCAAATAAGGATATCTTCGCAATGCCTTTATCAATTTTCACAATTCTTTCATCGTTTGAAAGCTTAATTCATGACCTATTTATAAATTAATTTGTTCAAAATTACTTTTGTTCTTACAATATGGCTTCCATCTAATTATTGCAGTTTTTTTGACTCGCGTGGTATACCATCTGAACATGCCATGGATATCTGAATGGGTGTGCTAAACTTCAGAATTGTGCCTGAATGCAACTGAGATGTGTATGGTTTCTATGGCCATACCCTTATGAAGAAGTGACTTGTGACCTGATGTCAGTAATGTGCCTGTGTTTTTCTATTTATGTAATGGATGCCATAGTTTCTTGGACAGTGCAAACAAGAATACATAGTGCAGGTTGTGTTAACACACAATAGGACCCGCCACTCTGGATATTTGTTTACTTGTCCATGGTATATTGTAGCACCGAATTTAATGTAAATGTAATTGTTCGGGAAACCGCACCACAATGTTGCTTGAAAAATATAATCTACATATAGCATCAAAGGCTGCTGTTTGATGACCTGATGTAATGGGGTCAAAGGTTGTGCCTAAATCATAGATATATAGAGGGGAGATACCGGACTGGATATACCCACCCATGTAATGATGTCATAAGCCATGGGCTCAACTTTGGCTGCTCTGGTTAACTTGATTCCTGCCAAAATCAAGTCAAGGTTCAGGGATTCAGTTGCGCATAAAAAAAAACCCTGCCCAAATATTTTACACTAAAATGCTTGACTGTGCGCAAAGTGTATGTGCGTGTTTTTATTATTCATGCATTGCAACAAGATCTGATATGCTATAAATGTACCTTGCAATGAGATCTGATGTATCATCAGTTATAATCCAAATACCCCAAATTTGATCTCCATGCCCAAATAAAAATGGTTCCAAGTGCGATATCTCCTCTATTGATTTGCTGTTGCATTCTGTGAACTCATATAATTTGGGTTGAAAAAAGTGTTTTTCTTGTTTGGTAAAAGCAATATACCATGATGTTGCCTTGGTATATTTTGTAATCTGTCATTAAGCTTGAAGGCTCATTTTTTCTCTTGGGATCTCACAAAAATTACATGAAATCTTTATTACACGGATTAAGTGAAAATGTAACATGTGACAAATTTGGAAAAGTTTTTGCTCTTTTACTCACCAAGTGAAAAATAAATCCATCTAATTAATTTTGTATTTGATTTAAATCTGCTTCTAAAAATGTATACTTTTATATGGATTTTGTGTTTCAATCTATAGCTGAGTTGCATTTTGCAGAAACTTTGTCAAATATCAAAGGTTATCATCAGCCCTATAAAGGAAAGATGGACTACACTCTTGTGTGTGTCTGCTGTTACATGTTGTGCCATTTTACTAGATGATAGTCAATGTGATCAGCTGTTCACATCAGTTCACATCAGTTCACATCATCATGAGCCATTTGACATAACAGAAGCTATATTAGGCTTTTCATATACCATGGTGATCTGTTATACTTAATGTCTGGTAGATTTTGTAAGCTTTTATAAAAGTCTATCTTAAATCTTACCAAAGCTACATTCCTGCAGACATGTTTTCTATTTATATATTGCAAACATTGATAGCTGCCTTCCTTTCCATGTTCTTGTATACCATCCAGCTGCCTCACTGTACAACTCATACAGCGGAAGATTTTGGGTCTGTTAGTTTTGTAAGAGACTCTTGTGTGAAACTATACCAAAGTCACTTCTACCTTAATTCTTTGTATATTCAAAACTTGTAAATGCAATGAAACCTCAAGAATATTGTGACTGTGGCATGTGCCCCCTCCTCCAGTTTAGTGTGCCAGAGGCAGAAAGTCTCATTCTAGAATCTGGACCATAATTCAGTGTACCTTGAAACAAATTAATACAACTGTAATTTTTGAAATGTGCTCTGAAACAACATTTTTTGAGCTTTTTGAGTTCTTGGAGGGATTCTAAGCCACTGACAGTTAACACACACCCTCTCATGGATGGTTTCATTTGGGGAAACTATTACTTGTGTCCCCTTTTCCAAAAATCAAAATCAGTCTGCTATGAGGGATTTTGTGTTGCATGATTTGTGAAAAAATACTATTATTATAATTAGAAAAGAATGTAACTTAGAAGGATTACAGTCAAATTGGTGATGATTACTGTTTGAAGTTTAATGTAGTTATGTTGTTTTATGGCAAAAGGACGTTATAAAGGTTTTGACAATTTAAAAGACTCTACCTCAATTGAAACACAAAAAAGTTATTTATAAAAAGAAGATGTCAGTAAAGAAATAACAACGAGTAAATTAAACAAATGCTGTATCTATTTATCTGTCAGTCATACGTGGTTGTTTTAAGGGTCAAGTCTTATCAATGTGAAATATCATTTGATAGTGATAGTTCACTTCATGATATTATTACATTAGGAAACCATGAAAATATCATGCATTTCTTCTGTAAAAATGCTTTATCTTTTGCTACACTCAATTCATACCCAGTCACTATTGCAATGACCATCAGCATGAAGTCAGGTTGAGATACCTCAAAAGTAGAATTAACTTCCACTTACATTTTTGATGCATGTATCCTACCACAATTCATCATGTGAGTGCAAGAAAGTTGTATCTGCAATGGCTGTCATATGTTATATTTATTGATCACCTTATCACTAGAAAGTGATTTTTTTTCAAAATTTCTCTCCCATATGTCAGTGGCTCTTAAATTGGTTCTTCAGGTGATGGTGTCACCTGAAGACCCATTTCAAGCGCCACTGACCCAATTCTGGATATTGTACAGTGTGTAATGCAAATATATGAACAATGGCAGCTATTGCAGATACAATTGTTTGCAGTTGGCTCTATGCCTCATGCATCATTAACAAGGTTTTTGTCAATATAGACCCTAATGCAATAGTTATTAGGTGGAAGCAGAGGTGGAAATATAGTAGACATGTATTTAATTTGTGTATAAGGTGTCACCTATGTGCGATTATTACATTTATATCTAACGAAAGCAGCAAAGCAATAAGACATCCTATAATTAAGCATGATAAGCTATTAAGATTGAAACATAAAACCTTGTTTCTTGTAAGATATCTAAACAAACACAGATGATTCTATTGTTATAATCAAGACTCTCATTGCGCTAGCGTCCCTGAATCTGAGCTTAGCTGAGTAAAATGGCTCTTTCAGTGTAACACAATTGGACTTACCAGGACCTAACATTTGGCGCAAACTATTTCACCATACCATGCACTGCGAAAGTATCATGTCATCATTTATGATATCTCTCGTTGTGAAGTATGCTTTGAGCCACTGGTTTCATTATGGGGAATAATTTCTATCGCTATTGTACTTTTAGTACTTTTGAATCCAAATGAAAGAAAATTAGCATTATTACGCCAATATGTTTTGGAAAAGAGTCTTATAATAGACCAGATGGTCATACTTGTCTATTTTTTAATCAGTTTGTGAATAAACAACGACTGAAAAGATGGTCTGATTTTTTCTTGTAGGTAGGTCTATTGTGTTAATATGTGTGATCAGTGGAACCAGGATAGACATGATCATTTGTTTGAAACCAGATCACACATGTTGGACCAATTATGCAAGAAATTATGTCATTTCTTCCGCAGCGCATTGGTTAAAAGACCCCAGAGCCTGTTGATTAAAAGCTATGGTTATTATATCCACATGTATATCTATTGTGTAAATATGCTTGACAACTATACTGAGAGTCTTATTAACCATTGGTCATCCTTACATTTTGTAACAATCATAGTAGTCCAAATACAGTTTCAAGAGAGGTCGGAGCATTGGGATTTCTGGAAATCTTCTTTATCATGACTTGAAAATTTATAAAGGAATTTGTAAAAAAGGATGCATTTTTGGAAAGAGAATGTTACAATAAATCTTTTTAGCATCAGATTTTGTATTAAAAAACTCACTTATGAGAAAGTCTTCAAAAACGATTTTTTTTGCCAATTTGTTTTATCAAGTCCAGAAAAACTCTGTTTGGCAAAAATCTTCCAAAACAGGTATAAGTCATTTAAATGTAAGGAATGTGTCCTCATTTTAAAAAATTATAATATTAGTTTAAAAAGTCCATTTAAAAATTATATTTTTGTCACTTTTTGGATGTTTTCTAAAAATTAAGAAATTGTTCAAAAAGTGAGAAAACTTCCTTCTTAAACTCATGATGTAGATGACCTCTACCTATTCCTTTTTACCATATGTGACCCATCATATCAAAACACAGTACATTTTGCAACCTACATGATTTTCATTTTGTGAAACTGATAAATCCTATTCTTGAAGATAAAATATTCCTTTTTACTGGTGACCCATTGAGTTTAAAGGGACTGGCCTAGATTCTTCCCACTAATTTTTACCTACATATTTTTACTTGAATTGATAGAACATGTTTATAGTAATATAACCTACAAGTAGGTTTCCATGGTTTTGAGGAATATTAGAGAAAATTGCAATTCCTTACCTACTTTAATTTTTTACGCCAGCGCAAAAAAGTGGTGTAAATCAGAGGTACAAATTTAGGATAGCCACACTACCATCAAAGAATGATATATTACAAATTAATTCTCTCAAAATTTGAGACATTTTTGTGTAAATGTTTGCATTTTTTTAGATTTAACTATACTTTTAAGCTTTATTTGGAGCATTTCCACAAGTTTTTAATTCTAGGTGGAATCTAGGTTAGTCCCTTTAAAATGACATCATGATGGGACAAGTCAACACTGTATAAGATATCTGTTGATATTTGATCACCTATGAAATGCTCATGATGGTGTTATTGATTTCACGAAATGGGAAACATGTAGGTTGCATTATACTGTGTTTTGATATGACGGGTTACAAATAATATTTTTCTTAAGCTTGTTTTTCTCAGAAGTGCTTTCTCAGACGCAAGTTCTTTCTCAGAAGCAAGTTCTTTGATTAAAATCTTAAAAATCTGATGCTATGACGATTTTATTATGAAATTTACTTTATACAAATGTATACATTTATAATAGGTACTTTTTAAAGTTATGATAAAAACAATTTTTAAGATTGATAGGCTCCAACTTCCCTTAAAGACAAAATCCATATTGTGTAGCCCAAATGAAGCCTACAAATCTGTAATTCATAATCAAGACCAAATTGTCCCCACTTGAATTGTTGTAATCTACTGTAAACCTTGTTGTATATGGTGCTCTAAATGTAATAAACACAGCCATAAAATTATACACAAAATGTAAGATTAATTGTGACAAAACAGTAAAAAATATCATTGTAATATAATTTCCGAGCAACTGGTTTATTTTCTGTCAAAATATTATAGTTAATCATGTTTATGTGAAATTTATCATTTTTGTATGCTGTGAAGAAATTGTAAGCAGATATAGTCTTGCCCTGATTTTGTTATCCTTTGTATTTGAAAATTAGCTCTACAGTGTGTACAAGAAATTGTCCTAGGGTGTATTCTAACTATATACCTTATCTGTACATTATTTTTGGTGATGAGCTCCCTAGCAGTTCTCATTCTCAGTCACAAATTTGAGTCTTTTTAAAATCAAGAATAAAAGTCAATTTTTTTTCTAAAAACAATAGACACAATTATTGGAAAAACATACACGCCTATTCAATCACAAAACACTCCAAATCAAGTGGCAACATATGCACACATCCCGATTGGATGTGCATTATAGTGTTTACATCGCGCCATGGATTTCAACACGCCGCTCCACTGCGTTTAACGCTAAATGCACTGTCATATATTGTCTCATAATGGATGGCCACAACAACACTCAGTGACTAAGAATATAGGTTGGATATCAGTTATGATGATAAAGACATTGAGACTTGTTTGAGAGAGCTCATGGTCTATTTGGAACCAAGGAAATTTTATAGGGGAATCTGGATTCGCCGCCATCTTGTGTCCCTCATGGAGCAGAGTTATTGAACCTCTGGATATATTTGGAGTTTGGCCTGATATCCAGGCAGATCGTGTAAATCTTCACTTGACGCACATAAAGCATGTGCATTTTGTTTCAAGCGCCATGTCTGCGTTTCAAGTAGCGTGTATTGCGACTTGCTCTGATCAAAGACAAAGTATGCCAATTTTCCTGCTAATCACTTGCGAAGACTCGAAAGTGGCACGCGGAGCCATAAAATGCCGGAGGTATAAAAACTCACCCTCCATGAGCGACAATCCCAGATGGCTGCCATCCCATATGATTTACACGGCGGTGAAATCAAAATGGCTGCGAGTACCGATTCCCCCTTTTAAATTCCTTGATTGGAACAAATTAAAGTAGGACTCGTAATACAGAGTTCGCAAGATTGATCCTTGCTATGGCCAATAAGTTATGCCTTTGGCAGGGCATGTTATTTCAGCTGCTTTGTCAGTCCATCGTTATATGAGCAGGATAGTCCATCTATCAGAATCCCTTTTGGCAACTGACTGTGACTGTATTGTAGAAATAACAAGATAAATGTAAAGTGCTTTAATCAATGGGGAAAGCACTGTATAATAAACCTAATGCACTAATCCCCATGTCTACCCTACAGATGTGTATTAATATTACATATTTAAAAGTGAATTAATGTAATATAAAGTAACACCTTGAATAACATTTTGTACAAAAACAATGCTGTTAAGTGACATAGCCTGCTGCAAAATGTGTACTACTTGATAAAGTTATACTTAGTTCATAAGGTGAACCTGCATATTTATTTGTTCTTTCCCTTGTAGGGGACCAAGACTTGAAAAAAAATATTGACGGGGATTTAAACCCCCAGTTTATTATTATTACTATCCATGCTATCAAGCATAGCTGGTATGGAAGCAGCAGCTATTAATCTACACGTCTTCAGTTCAGTTTACGTCCCTAGTGGAAAGTATTCGTAGGGGAACAAATTACCTAACACTTCATGCTAGGGAAGTGAAGAGACACATTGATTTGAAATGAAGGCCTACAATAGATTAATATAGTGCTTCGATACCAACTGACCTTGAGACCGCAGATGGTAGAGCGCCAGCGTAATAAACTTAAGTTTGAATTCTGATCAAGGTCGGTTTTTTTTCTCTCAAGTCTTGGCCCCATAAAGAATATATAATTGTCCCCCTTTTCCACTTAGTTCAGCCACCATGGGCTGTATATATATATTATAACATGTTATTTTGTTTGTTTAGAGAAGCAACATGTGTTGCAAATACCAGTGCTTTACAAATAGCCATTATTAAAGGTACAGTATGACCTGTCATTGAAGGTTGATATTTAAGATATTTTTATCAAAAGTATCTTAAAATAAATAGAATTGTATTTATATATTAAGTTGGCATTAACATATTTTGTTAATGTCAGAACGTTGTGGCATAGGTTATGCTCTTATTGTTGGGTGTTGTGTATATGGAGGTCAGTTGTCATCATTTTATAACAGGATTGACAATATCAGTTTAACTGTGCTGTATGCATTTGTTTTGTGTGGAAAGAAGCAAAGCTATGTGCAATATACTTAAGTCTGTGAATTAGTTTACAAAAACTGACAACAAAAACATTTAAGCATGCAAAAACATTTGATTTTGAGTGAGTTTGTAGCATAAACAAAAGTTAAGAGATCTACAATATATGTCTATCACAAATGTAATGTGCATATGAGGGGTGCTCTGGCAAAATGAGCGGAAAGTCATGATTGAATATTTTGAATAAATAGCTTCTAAAGTTCAAACATGATGAAAAGATCAAATTATAGTTTTTTGACATAAAACGCATTCATGCACAAGTGTTAAACCATACCTCGAGTTTCAAAGGTCAATTATGCCGAGAAGTGCAATTATTCGCGGGTAATTCATCGCATTTTGCTATCATACACTATAGTTATCAGTAACTTTATAACTGATTTGCGACAATCTTTAATCCAGAATTTGAGTGGTCTGCCTTGCATTTTGTTCTCTAAATGAAAATTGGAGAAAGAAATTATGACATATTATATATCATTTGAAAGCTGCGATTTTAGAGAAGGAAAAAAATTGATCTCAATTTTGATAATCGTGACTTTCCACTCTTATTGCCAGAGCAACCCACATATGGTCTATGATTGAGATTGCAGTATAGAAAAAGATACTTCACAAATACTTTGTATAATGTGTCCAAAATTACTTGCAACACTTTTGAACCACTCTCTGTTGCAGAGAAACATATTGTACGGTACTTTTCATTTAAAAGGTGTATGTGTTACTGAATTCATTAGAAATATCAACTTGATTTTTAAAATGGTTTTAGATTTATAAGGAAGGAGGTTGATATGACTAGAAATTAATATTAATGCATATTTGCAGCAGAACTACTGTGTTACAGAATTTTCTTGCAAGTAATTTAAAACACTGTTTACGTATTGAGTGTAGTCTTGTTTTTTGTCACCTTGAAGGAATGTACTTAGGGTTCACTGGCACTTGACCTCAAAACCAAACAATAATTTATTGGACAGTGCAAAGATAAATCCAGAGTACAGGGCCCCATTGTTTATAATGTAACCTCTGCATGGATTTTTGTTTAAATTGTCCAATAAATTATTTTTGGCCTACATTTGTCACTATTTTTATACATTCTGATAAGTCCATGACCTTATTTTGAAACAGACACCACCCTAAAAGGTTCTCAAATTTTGAGCTAAGCTAGGGAGACACCTGCCCTGATATGGTGTGGTTGCATGCAATGTTGTAATATTTGGATCTTGCGAAGATTTTGAGTTACCGTAAACTACGGTAACTTTGAACGCCGGGTGACTTTGAACAAACTTTCGACAAGGTGACAGTGATTTGTAAAGGATTTCAACTATCAACCATTGATGGTTGAAATCCATCACAAACCACCATCAGGCGAAACGTGTGTCATGAACTACCATGTCAAAGTTTTGTTCAAAGTCATCCCAGTTTATGATACCAGAGTTGACCTATGACAACACATCAGGGCCCAAATTCATGAAACCCTGCTAACTCTACTTGGCTGCTAACTCTTTGTCTACATGTCAAATTTTGACAGGTAGACAAAAAGTTAGCAGGGTTTCATGAATTTGGGCCCTGGATGTTATATATTATGTATGCTTGGCTTAGTTATGTTGCTGAGTGGCCATTACTGAATGGTGGAACATCTGGATTTTTAAAGTTACAATTTGATCTTTGTGTGTAGGTTTGCATAATTATCCTGATAATTATGTCACTTTATAACTGTGATGCTGCTTTCATACTCGTGTAGTTTTGCAGCTTTGTCGCTGCGTGACGTATATTTTTTGAAAAACTTGCCGCTTCCGGTTGTCGTAGCGGAAAAGCTACATGTCGCTGAGATAATCGATATCGGGGAAATTTTGCCGCACGATAAGATTTTTCAAGTTGAAATGAATTCAACTTTGGGAGCGACATGAAGCGGCAAAGCAGCAAAGCAACAAAACTGCAAAGCTACAAAAGTGTGAAACAAAGCAAGCGACATAGCTGCAAAGCTACAAAGCTGCAATAAGTATGAAAGCAGCATAAGTGGCCAATCTGTTTCCCTGAGAGCACATTTGGATTTTGAAGCTTAGAAGACTTAGAAGTTTTAAACATTAAAGCTTATAAGAATTGCTACCTAATTCTGCCTCATAAAAACTAAATGACCAAGTTAGTTACTGTATTGAGTTATGATATAGTAAGCATATATTATTTAAGAAGCAGGTGTAACATGTAAAAAGTCTTTCTACTTCTTTGAGTCTTTACTTCTCATACCTATACAGTATTCAGATTTGGTTTGTATTTTTGACTTTTTAAAATCAGAATTGAAATGTGCTGCAATGATTTCCTGTACTCAAGTAGGTTATTTGGCATTTTGTAGAAGTAAAGTTTGTGTAGATAATGACAATGATATTTTCCAATGATTGATTCATGATTGGCTGATCTAAATCTCTGTAAGTGACGTTATCCAGCTCAATTGATAAAATATGTGAAATATTTGCAAGTCAATGCTGACAGTGATTTGTGTTGGAACAAGCTACTCTGATATTAAGTGTTCGATAGTGCTTTCAAGTTAGCGCTTAGCGATAGGCCTGCAGAAACATGCTCTTTGTCCAATATACTAAGTTTACAAACAAGCTTGATCCACAGTAAAAAATTACTATTTATCATTCCATGTAAGGGAACTTTTGGAAACACCCGGTAATTTCCAAAATCTATTAATCAATCCTGTTATATTGAAAGTAAGACATGTATAAGAGTGAAACATTTTCATCAAAAACAAAAAAACTCTATTTTAGATAAAAAGATGTGTATAAAAAATATTTAACTGACATCATAGACTAAAAATATAAAAGTTCTAAATTGTTCAATTCTTGTTGTTGACAACTTAACTTCATGTGGAAAAAAGGTTGAACAAGGATGAGAAATCATTTTTATTATCCCCTGGCTTGAAAAGTAGAAGGGGGATTATGGCATAGTAGTGGATGTCTGAGGCGGCGTTGTTGTTGTGAATAGGGTTGACATTTGCCTCTAACTTCTGCATACTTCGATAGATTTCAACCAAACTTGGGTCATGGGTGCTTCATGGGAACCCGCATTTGTGGGTGAGGTCAAAGGTCACATACCAAGGTCAAAGGTCATTTGAGGTCAAGTTGTAAAATAGGCTGAAAATGTCAATTTGACCTAATTTGAAAAGTTGAAGTCCGATTGGAGCCAAACTTGAGTTTATGGATATAATATAAGAATCCTAATATGTTAATGAGGTCAAAGGTCACATACTAGGGTCGAAGGTCATTTGAGATCAAGTTGTAAAATAGGCTGAAAATGTCAATTTGGCCTAATTTGAAAAGTTGAAGTCTGATTGGAACCAAACTTGGTTTGTGGATACAATATAAAAACCCTCATATGTTGATGAGGTCAAATGTCACATAGTAGGGTCAAAGGTCATTTGAGGTCAAGTTGTAAAATAGGCTGAAAATGTCAATTTGGCCTAATTTGAAAAGTTGAAGTCTGATTGGAACCAAACTTGGTTTGTGGATA
>JXSR01S013539.1:0-19403 GCA_000969725.1 Ophiothrix spiculata
TAAATTATCCTGGTCAAAATTGTAGTTATTTGTAATTTAGATTGTCCACTGCTTGATTTTAGACACTGTTTTCCACCAAACTCGGTTAAATTTCGCAAAAATCTGTATTTTTCCGCTGGAGATATCGAGAGACGATCCGTAGTCCGCTGACGATATCGATATCCCCTACATACTACATGATTCCGGTAACACTTACTGGTGTGTGCCCATAATAGCACAGTTGATAAAAACATTTTAGCGCATCCACGGCTTACTTTCCGCGTTCTTGGTGTGTACTACAACTGTACAAAAATGCAAACTATAGCAAATTTTCACGATAGCAGGAGACAGTGTTAGATTTTTTTTTTGAAAATCGGGAGAAACCCGACAAAATCGGGAGACTTGACAGGTATGAACACATGTATACATATAGATGCCTCAATAGATAGTGTGAAAAAGTTAGGCAAATCAGACAACCTCTTCAGGTTAGAATCTAACCAAATTCCTTTAAGGCGTTTATTCACAAAAAGATGCCTTTATTTATACGGAAAAGTTAAGCAAGTATGCCATATTTTTAGGTTGGCATATAAATTTTTGGAAGTAAATACACAGAAACATGCCATAATTAAGTTATGTGGAAAAGTTAGGCAAGTACGACAATCTCTTTTATTGGCATCTAACTAAGTTTTTAAAGACAAATACACAGAAACATGCCATAATCAAGTTATATGGAAAAGTTAGGCAAGTAAAGCGATCTTTTCAGATTGGCATCTAATTGCAAGAAACTTAGTAGTAAGATGCTAACCTGAAGAGATCGCCAAACTTGCCCAACTTTTTCATAAACCTAAGGCAACTTTCTGTGTTCATATACATAGAGCAGAGGTTCCAAACTAGTCCTTACAATGCACCACATATATGAACAAATGTAGGGGAAAGCGCAACGCGCCAAACTTGCCGATTTCTCAGTGTATTCCTAATATATTTCACCCGAGGGGGGGGGGGGATAAATGATATTTGTGTCCGGGTAACCACTCTAGTTCCGCAGACCAAAAATTTGCAAATATGGGTGAAATGATACCCTATTATAAAGCTACCTCCCCATGGTATTTCATTATTTTTATAGATTGTCAAAGCGCCGATCAGAACTAGTCAAAGGGCCAAATTTGTCGTGCGCGCCGCTAGTTGATAATTACTGACATATAGAGTTGCCGTTGTATGGAAAAGTTAGGCAAGTATGGCAATCTCTTCAAGTTGCCATCCAACCATCTTTTTGTTGAAGACATGTATACACAAAAAGATACCTTGATTAAGATTAAAATAAAACTTGTATGCATGAATAAATGAATAAGTTATATGGAAAAGTTAGGCAAGTTCAGTGATATATATAAAAATATGACATATTAAATACCAATAAAAAGCTGAAAGAATGAAATGAGTAAAAACACGGGATAAACTCAATTTGGATTTTTATGACCTTTCCACTGGCTTTGTGAAAGCAGACCTGTATTTGATACTTGTATCTCTATACTTGTAAATTTAGAGATTGAAGATATGATTTATTGTTTTGCCTGTCGTCTATCATATCTCACAATTGGATGGGCGTACATTATTTTGAGTAATGAGCTTGCATGCAGGGGGATGTTCATTACGAAAAAATAATGTGCGCCCATCTATTATGAGACCATAGATGACAGGTAAAGCAATAAATAGTATCTTTTATTTTCATTCTTAGTCACATATTTTTGATTTGTAAACCAAGAATGATGAAAATTTATTGCCATAAAACAAACATCATGATTGGAAAAAACGTACACTCCTAATCAAACATGAAATATTCCAAATTCAGTAAAGCTTTTGTGACCGGGAAATTAATGTACACACATGTAAAGTCCCATTGGTATTCTTTAGGAGTCGCCAAATTATCATTACCAAAATATCCCAATACCATTTTATTTGTGGCCATAATTTGCCGAATCACCTAGAAAAATTATCATAATATCAGAATCTGCTTCAAAAAATAGTAGCAAACTCATCTAAATTACGATAGAAATGGGTACATTTTATCCAAAATATCTTATAATTTGTGGGGAAATCATGACTGATCGCGGATGGATATACACTATTTCACTGTTTTTTGTCTTTTCATCGTCGACAGATGGAGATGATCTATCAGACATGCGCAATCGTGATTGTTACTTCCGAAATGGGGAATGTCACAATCGAACATGCAATAATAATTTCACCATATCAAACCTTAATTGATACATTCTTGTAAGTGTTTGTTGAAAAAACACGTTGGGATAATTTTAAAGAATATTTACTGAACTGAATCCTGAAATGTTTGATTCAAAACATTACAATGACTTTATTGATTTGATCCCTCTAGCATCCCTTTTTTGTTTACCTCAGTAGATCGACCGGTTAGTCCAGTCTCTCTCATGCGTCCTCACGTAAAGTCCCATCCCCTATCTTTTCACGTTCAAAAAAGGTGGGACATAACTTGTGTCAGTGCGGTAGTAAATTAGTTTGTATTTCTTACATCATAACAACATGCCAAATTTTGCCGAATATCGAAATGAACTGATGTTCAAGTTTACCCATGTGTTAGCAATAAAATTAGCCAAAAATGATACCAAAATCATGAACGATTCATTTACAAAAGTATTAATACGCAGTGATTAGGTCCTTATCAATCCTGATCAATAAATTACTAGTCTCTTACACAACACAAAACCCACCATGCAGTTCACAATGTTGTAGGATACAAGGGATATGCTATGGATCTCGTAACAGAGTTTGATTACTTGAATAAATTCTTGTATCCTTTTACAGACAACTTGGACCTCACTGGTGTAACTGACTATCTTCTGGATGGAGTAGACACATCCTTCATGGCACTTGTCAATGCAGATGAGGTTTTCACTGAAGAAATAGAATTTGATGTGGACTTGGTAGTTGAGGAGGATGCTACCGTTGATGGACTTGTGGATGGGGTGGATATAATAGAAGTAAGAACAGAAGCGATCAAGCTGGGAGGGGGAGGGGTAGAGTACTCCATAGACATGGTTACAAATTTTAGTAGGGCCAAGTAAAACACACCCCAAAATTTGTCGGCAACATCACATACTGACGTATCCTTAAAATACGCATTTCGAGAAAACATCTTTGAAAAAATAGGCAAGAAACAATAATCTGGTATAGGGAATGAAAATATAATAGTTTAATCAAATGCATTCAGATAAGTAAAAAGTATTCCAAAATTTAAGATTTAATAGTTTTGTAGTTGATATTTTAAAAGTGGTGTAAATTGGATGGAAATCGAAATACGTCATGTGAAGTTGACAAATGTTGTGATATTGTAAGAAACTAGCCATACGCCGCAAATACAACTGTGTGTGAAATTAAAGCAATCCCGATTTCTTTGCGAACTAGCAAACCTTACGATTACCGAACCCTTTTTAATTTCGGACTAGTGAACCCTATTTCATTTTCGGACTAGTGAACCATCTGACTTGCAAACCTTCTTTCTGGCAAACCTTCTGACTAGCGGACTGTAATCAAAATGTTTTTAGGAGTTTACCATTCCGGGGGGGGGGGGATCAGGTTGGAGGCGCGTACTCACTTTATTTTTTAATGGGATGTGCCATGGGCAGCACAAATTTTGGAGGCTAGGGAACTGCTACGCCATGCAAAAAGTAGGGTCTTGAGAACTCTTTAATCGTGGAAAATGTAGGGTGTTGCTTGGGAACTGATGTTCAGTGCAAAAATAGAGTCTTCAGAACTGTATTTGTCAAGAGTAGGTAAAACACACCTTTATGCGGACATTTTGTGTTTTGTTTAAAAACAACCCTTTTTGTTGAAAATCAGCGTTTTTAGACCACTAAACAACCGTAAGAGGAATGGAGCGGAAAGAGAGTGGATGGCTTTGTTCGAGGAGTCTTGAGAACGGCGATTTCAGGAAAAAGCAGACCTACAAACCGGTGATCAGCCATGAAAAAGTGGGTCTCCAAAGCGACACATACCCATACACCAATATGTGTGAGTGCCCTCCCCGGGTTACCCTTGTAGTTTCATCTTCAAGTATTTTTTCAAAATGGTTAGTGACCCCATATTTTTTCTGTTGATTTATCATAGACTTTTCCTTGCAATTAACCAGCCAAAAATAATAAAAGTCTATCGATTACAATATTGGGAAAAAATCAACATTTTGTGGTTTAGGAAAACACATTTAAAAAGTTTCTCTTCTGGAATCCCTTTGGTTTGGGAACACTCGTTATTATTTTGCACCATTTGTCATGTTGTTTGGCGCTTATTGGGAAGGCATAGTGTAAATAACAAGTGCGTGTGTTGTATTTTGGATATAAGGTGTAATCTTACGCTTAGATACCACTTGCGCGTATTGTCATAACATATTGCGCTATACAGGGTGTCCCAGAAAAAAAGAAACCGAAATTGACGCCCTCAAATTTTGGACACGGTTGACCAATTTTTACTCAGTTCATATTCAATTTATTCATTTGTATCTTCCCTTCAAAATGATATCAAAATCGGCCACATAAACTGAATAATTTTAAAGTTTAACGTCTTTAAAGGCAGTTTACTAAACGTGGCTTCGTACCAAAATTAAAAAGTTATTGTCAGAGTGATTTTCTTAATGACCACCGTTGTGTCGAAGACATGTCTCTGCTCTGGTACGCATTGCTCTGACAACATTAAGGACAACTGCACTTTGCCCTCTCAATGAATCCACCTCTGTCACAATTCTGTCACGGAGATCGTTAATGTCTCTTGGTGGAGTTTTGAAGACTTTACTTTTAAGTAGCCCCACAGAAAAATATCACTAGGTGTAAGGTCTGGAGACCTTGGCGGCCAATCAGGATCATCTCTGACGATGATACGGCAGTGGGCTGAAGCTCCATCCTGGACCCACCATAACCTCCTGAATGATCCCCCT
Source organism: Ophiothrix spiculata (assembly GCA_000969725.1). Lineage (NCBI taxonomy): Eukaryota > Metazoa > Echinodermata > Ophiuroidea > Amphilepidida > Ophiotrichidae > Ophiothrix > Ophiothrix spiculata. The sequence continues at coordinate 4,934 of JXSR01S013539.1, forward strand.
TGTTGTTGTTGGGAGTGTCTCTGTAACTGAGGTACAATTTCATCATTCATCATGCAAAGATAATGTTCACCATTAAGATGCCATCATAAAAACAAGGTCCAATGATGGTACCATTTCCACACAGGCCTACCCACATGGAGAGTTTCTGTCTACTGATGGTTACGTCAAAGTGGAACTCTGGAGGATGGTGCAATGGTGCATATGCTCTAACATTCTGATTGTTCACTCTGCTGTTCATAAAAAATGCAGCTTAGATCATCCCCAATTATCAAATTGTTAAGAATTCTGGGATGCTGATTAAGGAACCATGTACAGAATCAAAGTCTCCTTGGTAAATCTCCTGCAAGGAGTTGATGGCGCCTAATCATTTTGTAGGGATACCAGTTAATGTCAAGTCTCACAATTCAATTGAATGTGGAATATGGAATTCCAAGTCCATTTCTCCTGGTGGACACATTAGGGTCCCTGTTTAATAGTTCTTGCACAGTTCTAATGTTATCAGCTGAGCGAGCAGTACGTCTGCGACCAGATCTATCACTGTTAAGGTTAAGACTTGTACCTTCCCTTTGATATTTCCTGACATTTTTCCAAATTGTTGATTTTGCTGGAACGACACGTCCAGGAAATCTCTCTTGGAATCTAATAGCAACTTCCAGAAGGCTGCCTGTTCTCATCCATTCAGTAACCAAGAAAATATGTTGTTCAGTTGTGAGCTGCATCATGCAATGCAATAAGTTTGTTTAAACTAGGCGGGGACTAACAAGCATGCAAAGTCAAGCTGATAAATGGTGTGAAATGCAATTTGGGGATTAGATTTTCCATAGCTCAAATAAGAGACAAAGGGATTGTGTAATTTTCTTTTAAAACCTCACCTGTGGTCAGTCACACTGACTTGTGTGCAGTCATCTAAATCTAGGAACAATCCAATGTTCAGCCATCCAAATGAATCCTTGAAATCTTATTGAAGAGCTTGAAGAGCATCATGAACAAGCAGTTAACTCTACCAAAAAGTGGTACAAAGGCGGAAAATGTACAATTCATAAAATTGTGCATAATTACTCAGCAAGGCCAGCAATGTAGGAGTATTTGGTATTGTTGAAAACAGGACTTTCTGGTACCTTAGTCTGGCAAAACAGATTTCCGATTCATTGAACCGTGTCAAAGAACAGAGGGCGCAAATCTTGGTTTCCTTTTTTCTAGGACACCCTGTATTGTCATAACTCATTGCGCTACTTAGCAACAACTGGTTCTTTAATACTGCCATCCGTTTGATTAAGATTATCACTGCGAGTGTCTTTAAGGAGATTTTTCACAAATAGATGTGACCAAAAATGTTTACTGATCGATAGATATTTTGATCTTTTTTCCAAAGTTTAACAGCACTGCAGTAAGAATGGATGGCGGTCCTCAAAGGATAGATGGAACCAAGATATTCAGCAGTGTGGAAGTTGATGGGAACATCACCATGGTTCCCCTGGCAACGGTGAATAACGTTGATGTCTCTGGTAGGTAGGCAGTGATCTAGCAAAGGGGAGGGGTAGCGTAGGAGTAAAAATAGATGGTGGTCCTCAGAGTTGATTGAGTCAAGATATTCAGCAGTGTAGAAGTTGATGGTAACATCACGATGGTTCCCCTGGCAACAGTGAGTAACATTGATGTCTCTGGTAGGTAGGCAGTGATTTAGCAAAGGGGAGGTGGTTGCATAGAAGTAAAAATAGAGGGTGGTCCTCAGAGGGCAGTTGGATTTAAGATATTCAGCAGTGTGGAGGTTAATAGTAACATCATGATGGTTTCCCGTGGCAACGGTGAATAATGTTGATGTCTCTGGTAGGTAGGCAGTGATCTAGCAAAGGGGAGGGGTAGCATAGGAGTAAAAATAGAGGGTGCTCCTCAGAGTTGATTGAGTCAATATACAGCCGTGTGGAGGTTGATGCTAACATCACCATGGTTCCCTTGGCAACGGCGAATAACGTTGATGTCTCTGGTAGGTAGGCAGTGATCTAGCAAAGGGGAGGGGTAGCATAGGAGTAAAAATAGAGGGTGGTCCTCAGAGTTTATTGAGTCAAGATATTCAGCAGTGTGGAGGTTGATGCTAACATCACGATGGTTTCCCTTGGCAACAGTGAATAATGTTGATGTTTCTGGTAAGTAGGCAGTGATCTAGCAGAGGGGAGGGGTAGCATAGCAGTAAAGGTAGAGGGTGGTCCTCAGAGTTGATTGAGTCAAGATATTCAGCAGTGTGGAGGTTAATAGTAACATCACGGTGGTTACCATGGCAACAATGAATAACATTGATGTCTCTGGTGAGTAGGTAGTGATCTAGCAAAGGTGAGGTGGTAGCATAGGAGTAAAAATAGAGGGTGGTCCTCAGAGTTGATTGAGTCAAGATATTCAGTAGTGTGGACGTTGATGGTAACATCACCATGGTTCCCCTAGCAACAGTGAATAACGTTGATGTCTCTGGTAGGTAGGCAGTGATCTAGTAAAGGGGAGGGGTAGCTTAGGAGTAAAAATAGAGGGTGGTCCTCAGAGGGCAGTTGGATTTAAGATATTCAGCAGTGTGGAGGTTAATAGTAACATCATGATGGTTTCCCTTGGCAACGGTGAATAACGTTGATGTCTCTGGTAAGTAGGCAGTGATGTAGCAAAGGGGAGGGGTAGCATAGGAGTAAAAATAGAGGGTGGTCCTCAGAGTTGATGGAGTAAAGATATTGAGCAGTGTGGAGGTTGATGGTAACATCACCATGGTTCCCCTGGCAACAATGAATAACATTGATGTCTCTGGTTAGTAGGTAGTGCAGAGATGCCAAGTAGTATGATTTTTCGGTATTTCGTACGGGAAATTCTTGCAAATACGGAAATACGAATTAAGTACTTAAAAGTACGCATTTAGATCGTCTGAAAAAAAAATACTCCCCTTGAGCGTCCAAATTCTACCTTAAAATTGCCCAGTACTGTATAATACAGAAATAAGTCATTTTCTAGAATACTCCCCAAATTACTCCCAAAAGTATTCTACCGGTACCAATTGATCTGTTCATGTTTTTCGGGATCAGACCGTTCCACATGGTTTTTGTTGCTTACGTGAGTGAGGAAGATGTAAGCACGTCACTCAATTATAGGTTGATGCTAACATCACGATGGTTCTCTTGGCAATGGAGAATAACATTGATGTCCCTGGTAGGTAGGCAGTGATCTAGCAAAGGGGAGGGGTAGCATAGCAGTAAAGATAGAGGGTGGTCCTCAAGAGTTGATGGAGTCAAGATATTCAGCAGTGTGGAGGTTGATGGTAACATCACCATGGTTCCCCTGGCAACAATGAATAACATTGATGTCTCTGGTTAGTAGGTAGTGCAAGTTTGCAAGTTAATTTTGTACCATAACTTTTTAACTAAGTGCTTAAAGTTAATAAAAGTATACATTTCCAGAAAGGAATTTTCACAAGGAACATGATGGTGATGTTAATATTTGACCAAAAATCACAAAAAAAACCATTTTTTGGCCATTTGGGCTTCCAACCAAGCTAAAAATAACAATTTTAGAAACAAAATTACTTCAGAATGGTAATTTTAGTTAAAACACCCACTAAGATGTTGCGTAATTTTTATGTTTTTGGATTTTGGCCATTTTTTTGATTTTCATGCCAAATAAGGTCAAAAATGCAATTTTTCTTTTTTTGGTCATTTTTTTCAAAAAATTGGTAAAAATCCTCAAAAATAAGAATGACCCAACATCTGAATGGGCATTTTAAATAAAAATTACCATTCTGAAGTCATTTATAAAAAATATATATATTTTTTTAGCTTGGTTGGAAGCCCAAAATTGTGTTTTTTATAATTTTCTCAAAAAGTGTGATTTTTGTTCAAAAATCAACATCACATCATATTTCTTGTGAAAATTCCTTTCTGGAAATGTATACTTTTCTTAACTTTAAGCACTTTGTTAAAAAGTTATGGTACAAAATAAACTTGCAAAAACGTAAGGTGAGTAAGGTGCTTACACCCCTTAACGTGGCATAAATCATCATGAAACTTAAGGAATAATCAAAAGTTGTATAATGTACGATTTAGCTGACAAGGAAGGGGTTTATTATGTTATAAAACCGATTTAAAATTGGGGTATGCTTTGTCACTTTATAAGCTTAACTCATGAACTAGGTTAGGTTGTTATCATGGTTATGGACATTTATTACACAGTAAGCATAATTTTGATGGAAAGTTTTATTTTCATATGCTACTTCAGTACTCATTCTCTCATCAATTTGATTCAACTTTTGTTGGTTAAGGTATGGGTCGCTATAGCCTATGATGTCAGAGAAGGGGGGGGGGGGTAAGGGGATCCTATACCTTTCAATAGTCTTTAGGTGAAGGTCTCAGGACCATATCCATGTAACTTTGTGTTTTGCCTAGATGCAACTTTAGTTCAAAATAAAATCGGAGGGGGCCGCATTATTCTTTCCACACGAGAAAGAAATGGGAATTTACTGTATGTTTACCTTACGGACTTACCCACACACGGCGGAGCTCTGTTCAATTTTTTCTGGACATTTTGTTTTTATCACTGGCATTGTAAGCTTTGCTATGATGTATCTTGTAGATTAATCAGAACAATGGGATGCCTGTTTTTCGCCCTTGAAATAGCCCCTCCAGTGACTCCGCATTTCGTCAATTGTCGCCAATGTTAAAATACAGTTTTGTATGGCAAAATACATTTTTTTGACTCTCCGAGTACAGTTTTCTGAACTTTGAAGTTGGCATCTCTGGTAGTGATCTAGCAAAGGTGAGGTGGTAGCATAGGGGTAAAAATAGAGGGTGGTCCTCAGAGTTGATGGAGTCAAGATATTCAGCAGTGTGGAGGTTAATGGTAACATCCGTGGCAACAATGAATAACATTGATGTCCCTTGTAAGTAGGTAGTGATGTAGAGGGGGCAGTAGAGGGCGGCCCTGGTTTGGTAAAACTATCCAACTCACTTTTGAACAATTTTTATTTAACAGACTTTCTTTGATATTTTGAGGGTGTTCTATCCATTGATGGTACTTGAAAGTCTCTAAAAGCAAACTACATCTTTTTAATCTGGAAATGGTCAACAGCATTTAACAACAAAAATTAACATCTAAAAAAAATAAACGTCCTATGTTTGAATTTCAAAGGTGATGTTCTCAAATTGTTGCATTTCAAGTTAGATAGTTTTACCAAATTAGGGCCGACCTGGGGTGGGTGAGAATAGTGGATGGTGCAAAGGTTTACAGTTAAGTAACAGTTTGGTGTCTTGTTATAACAAGTTTTATAATTAAACCATTGGATTTTGATTTCTAATTTGATCCAATTGAGCTATTTACAACTGCATTGTCGATGCATATATTTATACAAGAGGATATCAAAAAGTTTTAAAGATCACCAAGAAGAAAAACAACCAGGAACATGATTTTATTATGTGACCCTTAAGTCATCTTTACATAGCCACAATGCAAAGTAACACATTTCTCCCACATAAAACTGACTGTCCATAAACTGATTTTGTAGAGGTCCTCTAAATACATTTGTATTTTGCTAAAAATCAACATTTTCAGGTCAACCATGATTTATTACATCTAAGGTCATTTGTTGATCTATTTTGTTATCATTTTTATCCTTATTTTAATGTTTTTTAGTAATTAAAAACATTTAAGGAACGAACATGAATAAATACTAATGTTAACGCTTTGAACCCTGGTCATTCCACATATATCTGTATTGCTGACCTGGTTCAACCCGAAAGTTAAAAAACACAATATAACCCCTAAACTTATGTTGATTTTGATTTCTCTTGCTTTACTTTTTCATTTTACAGTAGTCTGAATTGTTCCAATAACCAGCATTCATAAAAGAGTACTATTTATGTTGACTAACATATTCAACATTTCCGTTGTAGTCTATGGACAAAACTGCATTTGTTGAAAACATTGATCAAAGGTATGAAAATATAAGAAATTTGTTACCTCTGTAGAATAAATAAGAGCAAAATGACCCATCAACCATGGGTTCAAAGCTTCATTGACGTCTTCTGATTTAAATAAGACCATTGAAACTTGTAACTGTCCATGCCTGTTAACAGACACAGCAAGTTTCTGACACTTGACCTAAAAGCCCGTAATCTGGCTCATCGGGTATACTGTACATGTACATGTGAGCCGTTATACCGGCTCGTCGGGTTCAAAGGGTTTAAAAAAGGATACTTTATGCACTAAGATATATATCTGCCCCACAAAGTAAAAACGCAGTATGTGCATTAATAAAGCATAGCAGATACTTCCTTTACATGTGCAATTTCTCTTCAATGCATTCCCACGCTAGAAATTTGTACTTACATATGTCTCATATAATAGCTACTGCCTAAAGTTATGCAAGAGAATTGTTCGTCTGCTCATTTGTGCAGGATTTCCCCAAGGGAAAAGGAAGTAACTTGTAATGAATCTGCTATGCACATACTGTTTTTTTACTATGCTGGGCAGCTATGGTAAGCCATAAAAATAGGGTTCAGTGCAAGCCCATAGCCAGGGGGTGCACCGGGGGCATTGGCCCCCCCTCCCCCATAAATTTGACAATGTTCCAAAAAGGTCCACAAAAATCTCTAAAAGGTCCGCAAAAAAGAACCCCAACAGCAATAAAATACTGTTGGACATGTAGGTGGTTTTATGATAAAATACTGCACAAACGCTAGTAAAAGTGCTGAAAATCTTTTATTTGCTTGTCATTTTTTGAAAACCACTGAAATTAATTTAGAGTGGACCAAAACGAAACTTTTTCCTTCAAAAGGTCCACTTTTTGAAAACCATCACTCCCTTGAAAAAACCCTGGCTACGAGCCTGGTTCAGTTTAAATCTTTATGAGAACATCAATTTGACAAATTTTATTTTTTAAAGGGAATTTTTCTCATTTTTTCTTCTTCAGAGCTTGATGATACAGCAGTTTGGATAGACGGAAACCAAACAATCAACTTGGCCACAGTCTTTGCAGAGCCAGTTCTTGTAACTGGATACCTCGAAGGCTTTGACACCAGTGAACCGGTGGATTTGAGATTCCTGATCAGAGATGCTTTTACTTTGGATTCAACAGAGGTATATTTTTTCCAGGGAGGGGGGGGGCATTGTATTTGCAGAGCCAGTACTTGTAACTGGCTATCTTGAAGGTTTTGATACCATTGAACCGGTGGACTTGAGATTCTTGATCAGAGATGCTTTAACTTTGTATTCAACAGAGGGGGGGGGGGGAAGGGGGCATTGTTGCAGAGCCAGTACTTGTAACTGGCTATCTTGAAGGTTTTGACACCAGTGAACCGGTGGATTTGAGATTCCTGATCAGAGATGCTTTCACTTTGGATTCAACAGAGGTATAGTTTATCCGGGAGGGAGGGGGCATTGTTGCAGAGCCAGTATTTATAACTGGCTATCTAGAAGGCTTTGATACCAGTGAACTGGTGGATTTGAGATTCCTGAGCAGAGATGCTTTTACTTTGGATTCAACAGAGGTATAGTTTTTACCGAGAAGGGGGGGGGGGATTGGAAAGTAGAGAAGTGAACAATCAGCTAAGCCACTGTATTTTTGCAGAGCCAATTCTTGGGTCTGGCTATCTGAATGACTTTGGATACAATGAACACAAAGTATTCCAGAATGGTGTTTAGCTAAACCACGGTTTAACTGAACATCAACTGTCCAGGAATGATACGCACCATTGCAGCTTTCAACTGGAACAGTTCAATGAGCCGTGCTGTTGATGAGAATTTAAACCGCAGTTCAGCTAAACACCTTTCTGGAATACAGGCAATAGAGTTCAGATCCCTTATTAGACTGCTTTTACTATTTAGGTTCAAACAAGGTATTTTTTTTTACTGGGGAGGTGAAGGACTTGAAAATCTAAACAGTCAATTTAGCCACTGTATTTGCAGAGGTAGAGCCAATACAGGTGTGTGGCTATCCTGAAGGCTTTGATACTAGTGAACCAGTTGATTTCAGATTTCTGATAAGAAATGCTTTCTCTTTAGATGCAACTGAGGTATAGATATAGAGGGAAGATGCCAGACTCAGTGCCATTTTTATTCTAGCATTTAGACCAAATTAGCGGGTTGGGGGGGGGGAATTTGGATTTGGTGTCATTTTTATTTTGGCATAGACAAAATAAAGGGTTTTAGGATTTTTGCTGAAAATGCATCAGCATGTTATCATCCTTGAATATTGGAACGCATGGACAAACCTGAGCATTTTGGCATGTCATTCGCATTATGTATGGTTTACGCCATAGATCAACCAAATCTCTGGCCCATAGAAGATTTTGGCTTTTAACCAAGTTTATATATTTTAGGTGGGGCCAGACTAAAAGCTTCTTCTGAGTTTATTGGCCCCCCACCGTGTTTCAACTTACTTGTAAGTTGTAGCATTGATTTATGATTCAAATTGAATTGACTAAGATTGAGGGTATTTGGGTTCACTTGGCAAAAGTGCCAAAACCCTTATTTTTTGCCTCAACAAATTCCTGGAAAGCCTAACAATAATTTTCATTCTTAATTTTTGAACTTTTCTGCTTTGTGGGATGGGTTTTCTCAGATTTTTAATTTTTATCCTATTTTTAAAAAATTGCCCAGAAATAGGCCAAAAATTGCCATTTTGGTATGAGTGGTTGGATTTTGTTTTACATATATTGACCTATTTTTGGCATGTTTTAAAAAGGTAACATGAAAATCAAAAATAGGGGAAAACCTTTATTTTCGTAAAAACATTGAAAACAATAAAACAACAATAAATAACATATATATCATTTTTTTTAATGAGGAGTAGACTAGAAGGCTAAAAAGGCCCGTAAATAGCCTACCCCTTGAAACAAGAAATACACTATGCAAATGGACAAGCAAAATCAGATATATAAACAATACATGGCAAGGAAAGGCACAAAATCGAAAAACAAAGAGGATGCACTAGCATGGGGTAAATTCTAAGATTTTGTTGATTATTTGTACTCTAGAATAAGGGATTGTTTTAATGTAGATCGGAAATATTTGACAGTTTTTGATTCTTTCAATGTTTTATCATGGTTATTCATGATAAAAATGACCCTAATCAAAAATCATTCTGCATTCTATTTATATTACAGCCAATTACAGGCACCAAGACATTCACTGCTGCTCCGACTGCTACAAATCTAGACATCGACGGAGACTTGGCAATCGATGTTACCAAGGGAACAGCCTCTCTTTCATATCTACTCAGCAACACCATTACCATGTCAACCGATCAGACCGTTGAAGGTGCCGTTACATTTACTGGAGATGTGGTGTTCGAAGCAAACATTGACATTACAGGTACATCAATTAGATATGCTTCTATTTTTACTGATGCCATATTTGGAGGATATACACGTACTGCTATGCTTAAGGGCACAGTTAACCCCTCATTTTCTGAAATATTTTACGCTTTGTAACTCAGCAACCGATAAGTAAATCCATATAAAAGTATACATTTCTAGATGTGGATTTTTATGTAGAAGATGATGGTTAGGTCAGTCTTGGACCAAAATGTATGATTTTGGACCAAGGTCCAAAAACTCTTGTTCTTTGACCATTAATTTGTTAACAACCTAACTAAATTTTGAAAAAATAAAAGTTGGACCTCTTATGCTTTTTAGAATCTAGAAACACATAGTTCATAGTTCATAGTATTTATTTTCCATCATATTAAAAAACATATAAAGTACAAGTGGCAATAACAAAAAGATGGAGGAGATACAACAAAAGGCAAAAGCCTGAAAGCGATGTACCCCCTTATACAAAATACAAACATAAAAATAGGTAATATATCGTAAGTAAATAAACATCTAAATTATACCCACACACACACACACACACCCCAAACACCACACACCAATTCCACACACAACACATCCTATGAGTGATAAGCATGTTCAAAATAATTGAATACAACAAATTGAACATCAGAGCATAATAAAAAGTGTTTAAGAGAATTAATGAAAAGCAGCATATTTTATGAATTATAATAACTTTTTCGAATATAACTTGAAATAGAATTACTGATGCTATGTGTTGAGCAGTTCAGATTTTAGAAGTGATCTAAATTGATTTTAGAGTTTTTGCCTGCTTTACATTTTTTGGTAGTTCATTCCAAACTTTTGGACCAAATGAAGAAATTGTTTCCATTTTTTGCAGTGGCAATTTGAAGTCGTCTCTAATTCTTGTATTGTAATGATGGTTATCACGATGAATTGTGAAAAAATTCTTAAAGGATAGAGGAAGCATATTGTTTTTATATTTAAACATAAAAGTAGCTACTTCCCTTGTGTACATATCAAATACATTCAGAGTTTTTAGTCGGCTAAACAATGGCTTTGTTGAACTTAAATAATCACTATTTGTTATTACTCTAATTGCACGTTTTTGAATTCTAAAAACCTTGTTTACATTCTGTTTCACTTGACCTTGCTAAGTACCCCAATGTTTCTAGAACATACTTTGCTGACGTTATCAACATGTTTTTTCCATGTTAAATTTTCGTCAATAGTTATACCTAAAAATTTCGCTTCAGTTACTCTACTCAATTTACAACCATCGAGGTAAATGGCATGTTCAACATCATCCGTAACATCACTAGTCTGCTTACGTGTTCCAAGATACATCAAGTTGGTTTTCTTTGCATTTAAGGACAATTTATTGGCTTTAAACCAATTTGAAACTTCTTTCAGTTCCTTATTTACATTTTTGCAAAGAGTAGACAGATTTTGATAAGAACAAAATACTGTAGTATCATCAGCAAATAAAATTGTATTCAATAGCTTAGAAGTATAACAAATGTCATTCATATACAATATAAAAAGCAAAGGGCCTAAAATAGATTCCTGTGGAACACCACCGGAAACACTTTCTTGAGGAGACTTACAAGAATTATAAGTAACAAACTGCTTTCTATTTGAGAGATAGTTTTTGAACCAATCGTATGAAACACCTCGAAAACCATAGTGATATAATTTATTTAGCAAAATATTATGATCAATAGTATCAAATGCTTTTGACAGATCCATGAAAATTCCTACTGTGTGCTCGTTCTTGTCAATAGCATCACCAATATTATTGACAAAATCAAGTACAGCCATGTATGTTGAGTGATTTGTACGAAATCCATATTGTTGCTTATAAATAAAGAATTTCATTTTTAGTTAGAAAATCATACGTTCGGTTATAAACAATTCGCTCAAGTATTTTAGATAAACAAGGTAATACAGAAACGGTTCTGTAGTTACCAACACATTCAGGACTATCTTTTTTGTATATTGGAACCACTTTTGCAATTTTTAATTCGTCTGGTACATTTCCGTTAGCAAGTGATTTATTAAAAAGCAATTTAAGAGGGTATGATATTTCATTAGCCACCATTTTAATAATATCTGATTTGATACCATCATGCCCTGCGCTTTTTCTGCTTCCGAGCTTCTTTATGAGCTTAATGATTTCAGCCTCATTGGTGGGTTTAAAGAAACAAGATGTACTGTTACTTTTCTGTAAATAAGAAGAATAATTTTTACCTGAATGTTGAAAAGTTGAGGCTAATGAGGGACCTATGTTTGCAAAGTATTTATTGAATTCTGTTGCAATTTCTGTTGGGCAAGTAAATGTTGAATTTTTGGAAACAAACTTTCCGGAATAAGTAGTTGATTTTGAACGAATAATAGAATTTATGATTTTCCAAGTATTTCTCATATTATTTTTCTCACTCTCAAGTAAATCGTAATAGTAGTTTTGCTTAGCTAGACGTAGAGTACAGTTTAATTTATTCCTGTATTTTTTGAATTTTTCAAGATTGTTGTCATTAGGTTTATTGATGTATTTCTTGTATAACCTGTTTTTTCTCCTTATACATTTTAACAGAGCATATGATAACCATGGAGATTTAGGTTTATCTTTTTTAAAATTAATACGCTTCTTTTTCTTAGGAACAAAATCATCATAGATTTTGTTAAATGTAACAACAAACTTAGAATACGACTCATTGACATCATCAGAATTACATATTGTAGCCCAGTCAACATTTGCCAATTCCTTTTTAAAACACGCTATGTTTTTATCAGATAATTCACGAACTTCAATTTCTGTATTTTCATTATTTCTGTACATCTTGAGATTGGTTGTAATAAATATCGGAAGGTGATCACTGATATCCGTCATTACAATACCTGACGTTTGTTGGGATTTCGAATTTGTGAAAATATTGTCGATCAGAGTAGCTGATTTTGTTGTTATTCTGGTCGGCTTTGTAATACTAGGACAAAAAGAATGCGAATACAGAATATTGAGGAAATTGTTTGTTTGTATATGCTAATCTTCGTTAAGTAAATCTATGTTAAAATCGCCCATTAAATATACGACCTTGTGACCTTTTGAAGCCTTGTTAAGTAAACTCTCAACATATTTGTTAAAAACACAAACATCCTGATCAGGAGGACGATACAGATTACCAATAACAATATTTTTTGAGCCTGGTCTTTCTATTTCAATAAATAGACTTTCAATATTTGTACCATGATCTATTTTGGTAAGGTCATCACGAATATGATATTTGATGTTTTCTTTTATATACAGACATACTCCTCCACCTCTCTTGGTATCTCTATTCACATATTCCATTTTGTAACCAGATAAATTGTAATAATCAATGGGTTTATCCTTCAACCAAGTTTCAACAAGTCCAATAACACCAAAAGTCATGTTTGAGCAATATAAAAAATCTTTGAAAGATTCAAAATTTTTATTCAAACTTCTAATGTTTAAGTTGAAAAGTGATAAGTTATCTTTAGATTTTTCATATAGTTTATTCAAATTTTCTTCTGAGTAATAAGAAGAATCAGTACTTATATCGCTATCAGTTTGGAAGATTGTTGGATCAAATGACTGATATTGGTATTTTTCTAGGAACACATTTCTCAAATTTTTATTTTTGACTTACTTTTGAAATATTGCCAAAAATAGGTCCAAAATGGGCCAAAAATTATTTTTTTTGTCATTTTTTGACCTGTTTTAGGCCTATTTTTGGCAATATTTCAAAGAATAAGGTAAAAATCAAAAATTTGAGAAATGCGTTCCTGGACACGTGTATCTAGATTCTAAAAAGCACAAGAGGTCCAACTTTTATTTTTTCAAAATTTAGTTAGGTTGTTTACAAATTAATGGTCCAAATGCAAGGGTTTTTTGGACCTTGGTCCAAAACTGACCTAACCATCATTTTCTACATGAAAATCCACATCTAGAAATGTATACTTTTATATGGATTTACTTATCAGTTGCTGAGTTACAAAGCGTAAAATATTTCAGAAAATAAGGGGTTAACTGTGCCATTAATGCTGTTATCGATTGTCGAAAATATCGATTGTCGTAAATTTCACAGACTAACGACATTTTGTTACTCTCAATTAGATTATCGACACACAAACGATACAAAGAATGCAAGCAAATAACAAAAAAAAAAGAAAAGAAAAAGAAAAAGAGAAAAAAAAGTCAACCAAGTCTGGGAATCAATTACTGTAAAAGAAGAAATATTTGCTAGCAGTTTAATTTCGCTAATACCCCAAAATAGCAAAATTAATTTGCCGCTAATATTAATAATGTTCAATGATTTCAATGGCATGCTGATGCAATTAGTGAAATTAAAATGCCGCCAAAAACCCCAGATTCTGAAATTTGCAAAATTTTCTTTCCTCAAATATTTCTTGTTTTACAGTACCAGTACTGCGGCATCTGTAGTCGAAGATGAGATGTGTTGTCTCCAACACAGTACTACTTCCTGACTTGCAAACGATGTACTGTTCAGTGTGCAGTGTATCTGCGTGTCAATCTTTTTATTTAATGGGGGATGTCGTTGTGTTTACACAAGGCTTGTGTTTACAAGCTTGTTGTGATTAAAGGGACTAGCCTAGATTCCACTTAGAATTAAAAACTTATAGAAATGCACTAAATAAAGCTTAAAATTGTAGTAATATCCAAAAAAGTACACAAATTTACACAGAAATGGCTCAAATTGAGAGATAAATAACTTACACAATATCATTCTTTGATGGTGGTGTGACTATCTTGTGTTTTCTGAATCTAAATATGTACCTCAGATCATGGATTTACCAGAAAAAATCAAACAAAGCTCTTAGAGATACTATAATACATATTAAAAGAGAAACAATTTCATCAAAAATAATTTGTTCTACGTGTGTAGAAACAAAATCTTTTTACATTTTGAAACTAGAAACACTGTTTTCACATCTTTTTTATTCGCCGGCGAAAAAAATTAAAGCAGGTTAAGAATTGCAATTTTCTCCAATATTCCTCAAAATCATGGAAAACTACTTGTAGGTTATATTACTATAAACATGTTCTACCATTTCATGTAAAAAAATATGTAGGTAAAAATTTAGTGGGAAGAATCTAGGCCAGTCCCTTCAAAAAA
>JXSR01S013542.1:4266-14611 GCA_000969725.1 Ophiothrix spiculata
TTTTCAAGTTTAAAGACATTTTGATTTTTGTGCAATTTTTACATAGACTTTTTCAAGCGACCTTTTTGAGAATGTTTTTACATTTTTTTATATCTGTATATTTTTCAACCAGATGATTTTCAAGAGACATTTTGATTTTTGTGCAACATTTAATAATGGCTTCATTTGCAAATTGGTATATGGCGATGTGATAATTCATTCCAAGGCTATCCTTAGTATGCATGCATCTCCCTTTCCAATAACACACAGATGGGTATTAGATGAGTTGGTATTGGTACAGCTTGTTTCTTGACTACGTACGTGCTCACAACACTCTGCAAGAAGGCTAGCTGCAGTTATCTGTATTTTAATTCTGGAATTTTTTAAAGTTTTGTTTGCTTGCTTCACCCTTCTTTTTTTTTGGGGGGGGGGGGCTCCACAAAGATGCGCTGTGGAACACCAAATCAAGCAATTCAACTTTGTAGGACATGTGTGCCATACTTTAAGATGAATCACACAAATATGTCAGCACCACCTATTTACGGGAGCATTGAACCATCCTGTTCCAACTTCACCTTTCATGCCCCTTAATAATCAAATGGTGTGCATACCCAAATTCAATCCGGTTGGACCAAGGAATTTTGATAGGGGAACCAGTTTTCTCCGCCATCTTGTGTCGCTCATGGAGCAGAGTTATTGTACCTCCGGATAGTTGGCCCGATATCCAAGCAGATCGCGTAAATCTTCACTTGACGAATATACAGCTTGTGCATTTTGTTCACGGCAAACCGTGCCTGCGTTTCAAGTAGCATGTATTGCGACTTGCTATGATCAAAGTACGCCAATTTTCCCACTAAACTCTCAAAGTGAGGCACGCGTAGCCGTAAAACACCGGATGTACAATAATCGCCCTCCACGAGCGACAATCCAAGATGGCCGCCTTCCAATAGGATTTATACACGGCGGTGAAATCAAAATGGCGGAGAATATCGGTTCCCCTATAAAAATTCCTTCGGTTGGACAGATCTCTATGCAACTGAAGTTTAAGATTAAGTCCTCTTTATTGGTGATTATTCATACAAAACTGAAAAAAACTGTAAAGAGGGAAATTTTTGCTGGGGTTTTATTTTTGCTGTTGACTTCTCAACAGTGAAAATAAAACCTGCTAAAATGGTATACACATCAAATGGACCATGAAAATATTACACCCAACAAATATGACTCAGTTCAAATCGTGAAAAATTAACCCCGCTAAAATATTCCTCTATACATCGGTATCGATAACGCTCCCAAGGCATTAAAAAGTAGGTTCCAAACACATTCTCATTCTCAAATACTGCCCCCTGTAGTTGAATAATTTTTAAAATTGACCTTTTCAGGAGATCTTATGCAAACCCCAAAATTCTGAATTTCTTTTGATTTTAATTTAGGTGTTATTCCGATCACATTCTCATCTCCAGGGTTCAACCGGAAGTATTCAATCAATCAATCAATGATATAAGTACTTGCATAACATGCATACCCAATAAAGCAATGCTGCTTTTGATTTTATATGAAAGCCTGTATTTTTCTTATAATAAATCCAAAATTTCACCCCCAAATTCATTTTTGTTTTGGAGATAATTATGGCATAAAACGTAAAATTAATTGGTATACCTATATTCTATTTTTAAATGTATTTACATAGCAGCCTCATCCCTAGAGTTACATACTTTCATTTGCCTCTGGATAGTAAACAATAAGCAACCTACAGGTTAAATCTCACCAACATGCAAATCAGAGGTCAAGGTTAATTAGTTAAAAGTAAATTTGTGATGACTCGCCCCGAAAAGGGTGACTTTGCATCAGAACACTTTTCGAGGAACTGGTGAAAATAGGCGGCCAAACAAATAAAGAAAATAATAAAAGAGTTCCAGCAGATTTCCTCTTGGTAAAATTTAATT
Organism: Ophiothrix spiculata; assembly: GCA_000969725.1. NCBI lineage: Eukaryota > Metazoa > Echinodermata > Ophiuroidea > Amphilepidida > Ophiotrichidae > Ophiothrix > Ophiothrix spiculata. The sequence goes on from JXSR01S013542.1 coordinate 6,189, forward strand.
GCCTTGATCAATTCCATCAAGTAAGGTGTCATTTGAAAGCTTAGAAAATGTTGTAACAGATGAAATGATAAAATCAAAATTGATATCAACTGCAAAGTTACCCCCTTTCGGGGTGAGTCATCAAATATATACACATGTTGAAATAGGAACCTACACCTGTAAAACTCTTTCTTGAAATATAGCATCAATAAATAAGTTAAGAAAACAGCTTCATGTACAAGACCAGCAAACAAAATACAGTGGAACCTCGTTAACACAAAATCACAGGGGTCAAAGAGTTTAGTTTGGGTTATCAGGATTTTGTGTTATCAAACTGATTTCACATAGGAAATCAATACTTGGGACCCAACAAATATTTTGTGTTATCATGGTTTTTGTGTTAAGAGATTTTGTGTTAACGAGGTTCCACTGTAAATTCAAATTTTTGACTTTCCTGAAGGTTTCGATCAAAATTTTCCCAATATCAAGTAGTGTAAATCATCCATAATATACAATTTCAAAATAATGTCTAATGCCCCTTTAAGGTGGTATTAAAGGCAAAATCAAATCAAGTTGCTCAGACTGAGATAAAAAATAGCCCTGTTGCAGAGAGCTAAGCAAAAAAATCTTGGATTCCAAAATTTGAGCAAAATCGGAAAAATGGTTTTTGAGATATTGCTTTTAAAGTTTCTGTGTATTCTATTGTTTTTGCCGGTATATATTGATGAAGTTAATGAGAAAATCTGGCAAAATGTGCTCATTTTAAATATCATTTTTGCCAATATTTTTCCATTTTTTTATGAATAAACCGTCTTCTACTCTAACCTTTAAGAATTTTAACTTGAAGCTTTGCCAATGTGTTTCTATCACCTAAAACTTTGATGTATGATTTACCCACACATCTAATTTGCATAATTAGGTAGCTTTTTGTATAATGCTCTTTAATTATGCAAATTAGATGGGCGGACCGTAAATTATATGATGTTTTAGCCCATAGAAACACATTGGCCAAGTGGTATGCCCAAATTATGTAAAATAAAAATACTATGAAGGTTTATTCATAAGATATTGGTAAAATATTGGCAAATATGAATATTAATCCATCAGTATATTGGCAAAAATGATAGAAAACAAAGAAACTAAAATCATGCATATCTTGTCAACCATATGGCCGATTTCCTTCAAACAAAAACCATTTTGCTTTCGTGATTTAAGCTTTACTTCACTGTAATCAAGTGCCTCTTAATTTAGTTTCTAATAACATCTAATAAATAATAATAATTAAGAGATTTTTGAGCGCTCACAAAAAGAAAGCCGCTGAGCGCTGTACATACTTGTAACAAAACCTTCAAATTATACAATTTTTACAAAAAAACATTGTTACAAACAAAATCATTTACAATGGGAGAAAAATATGGTAAAGGAATAGGTAATTTCGCATGCAGTCACTCAAAATAATCCTCAAAAAGTAGAGTCTTGATATAGTCTTGTCTGTCACGCCCATGGGCGTCATTTCAGGGGGGTGGGGGACACGTCCCCCCACATTTTGAAGGGTGGGGGACACAATATTAAGTGTCCCCCCCCACGTTTTTGAATTCAAACTATTTATTTGCCCCCTGGACCTCCCACACTTCAAAATGAAATGACGCCCATGGTCACGCCCTAGACCCCCATTTCAAGCACAATATTTAGTTCACAAGCCCTATTTTCATTAAAGTTTCAGTTCGCTTAGTCCCATGTTGTGAAATTAAGTTCCCAAGACCCTAATTTCAAGGAAAAATTAGGAAATTTTTGCTTCTAGAGCCCAAATTATGCTCCCTAGATTAGGGTTTCAGATATTGGGGCCGCACACCCCTACCAAAAACATTGGCCATGATTTTACAAAACCTGAAAAAGTCAGAATCATTAGACATCAGAGACCTGTGTAGATGACATCACTTTCTTAATCTCCTGAGAAGAAGATGATTATAGAAAATTAGCCGGGGGCCTGTGTGTACCTTGCCCTTTGATGACCTAAGGTCAACTTGTTGAATATTTTTAAGATTTGTGCAGGTTTAGTCAAGATTGCTGATTTGTGCAGGTTTAGTCAAGGGTAAATATTGTAAGGTCAAGGGTTATGAAGTTATGGCTATGACTTTGAATGAAACCAAATAACCTATTAAACTTTTTGAACATTTTTGAGGTTTGACCCAAAATGACCCTGTATGTCTTTAACCTTACCCCATTAGGACACTCACTCCCCTGGGTGACAGCTGTCCATGGTGCAGGTAAGGTCCAGGTAGGGTCAAGGGTTGATCCAAATTATGGCTGTTGCCTTGATTTGAGGTATATGCGCATAACTCTGAGACCCTTGCATCGATCTCAACCAAACTCGCACCACACATCACCCCACCCCAAGGAGCGTCCAAAGGGGTCAAGGTCAAAAGGTCAATAACTACGTCAAACTCTAAAATGTTTAAGAAGTTCATCCGGGGTCATTTCAAGTTCTCTGCCATAACTCATTAACCATTGACCTGACCTCAACCAAACTTGGACCATGAATAGCCCTTTACTCAAAGTCAAGGTCAGTCCAGGTCAATAAGTCACCATCTAAGGTCAAAGGTCATTTTCAAGGTCCGCTGGGGTCATTTAAGCTCACTGCCATAACTCATAAACCCTTGACCAAACTTGGACCATGAATAGCCCTTTGCTCAAGAACAAGGTCAGTCAAGTTCAAAAGGTCATCTAAGGTCAAAAGTTCATCATCTAAGGTCAAAAGTTCATCATGCAAGGTCAAAAGTTCATCATGCAAGGTCAAAAGACAATGTTCAAGGTCAAACACACAAAAAAGTTCATCCAAGGTCATTTCAAGGTCCCTACTATAACTCTTGAACCCCAGGCCCCACCTAGACCAAACTTGGTCCATGAATAGTCTTTTGCTCAAGGTTAGTCATGGTGAAACAGTCATCATCCAAGGTCAAAAGGTCATTTTCAAACTAAAATGTTCATCCAAGTCATTTCAAGGTCACTGCCATACCTAATTGACCCTTGACCTTAATTTAGACCATGGATCATAGCCCTTCGCTCGAGTCAAATTCAATCAAGGTCATCATCCAAGGTCAAAAGATAATTTTCAAGGTCGGACACAAAAATGTTCAAAAATTTCACCCAAAGTCACAGTGCCACACAAATAATTGAAAAGTTACCCAAGGTCATCCAGGGGGAAGGGGCTAAGGTCACAGCCATAGCTCATTAACCCTTGACCAAACTTGGAACATAAATAACCATTTGCTCAAGGTCAGTCTGGGCTAAAAGGTCACCACCCAAGGTCAGGTCATTTTCAAGGTCAATCTTAAACATGTTCAAAAAGTTCATCCAAGGTCACTGTCATAATTCATGAACCCTTGACCCCACCTTAACCAAACTTGGACCATGAATAGCTCAGTCAAGGTCAAAAGATCATCATTCAAGGTATAAAGGTCACTCTCAAGGTCAATCACAGAAATGCTCACAAAATTCACCCACCGAGAATCTGCTAGTCTATAGGCCTATGATAATACTGGTAGGTCTGTCGGTTTGTTAATGCATATCTCAAGACCCCTGTACCCGATCTGGACCAAACTTAGACCGTAAGTAGCAAGGGTCCTGGGAGTGTTCCAAGTCGAGTTCACTTAAGGTCATTCGAGGTCAAATCCAAAACAATAAATTGACCTCAGACCTCATCCGAGGTCTTTTGGGGCCCAAACACAAAAACGTGCCTTTTGACCTCGGATGGACTAACAAGCGCAAATAACATCTTTGTCGGACCAAGTTACACCCACCCACCAAGTTTGAGGGCCGTGCGACCTACCATCTTCAAGAAAATAGATGGACAGACACACAGACAGACAGACATTGCGTATGATTATGATAAATAAGTAGGTGTATCCATTAGAGGAGTAGTATTGGGACAGCAGGAGGATGAGCAGAGGTCTAGACCTACACTAAGACTGAATAATCAACATGTTATTGAGGGTGAGGAGATTGAATAAAGGACATTGAACTAGAGGAGGGGACGATGAAGGAGGAAAGGGTGATGATAAGGAGAATTTAGGGTGAGCAAGATGATGAAAGCGATTGATACCAGATAAAGAGATAATATTTAGAGAATCTTCATCATCCCGTCTTTTGGGCATGGAAGAGAGCATGAGCTGGATTTGAGGTAAATGGAAAAGAGGTGACCTCATTACATTATGAGGAGGAGGAGACGATAAAGGCAGATTGATGTGAATTGGTTGGGAAACACAAGCCTCTCGCCCCTCATGACAGGACGGATAATGAGAAAAAAGAAAAGATGCCTATTTTTGAAATGAGGGGGGGGGGGGGAAACTTGCCCCACCGGACGCAAACAAATCGGGAAGGAGAGCAAAACATTGGAAGGGAAGAAAGGGAGGAAGAAGAGAAAAAGGGAAGAGAGAAGAAGAAAAAGGGGAAAGAAGATGGAAAAGAGAAAAAGAAGGATAAGAAAAGGGAAAGGAGAAAAGAAAAATGAAAGAAACCATTATTTCATCCAAAAATAGGCATTTTTTAGCTAAAATAAACAAATTTGTCCAAATATTTTTTTTTTTTGGGGGGGGGGGGGCAAAAATAGGAGTTTTCTTTAGACCCATGTACAAAGTCAAATTTCATTTGGGGGCAAGAAAAGAAAGAGGATATGACCTCATCCTTGCCCACCTTCCTTATTAATGTGATGTTAGAGAAGGGAAAGGAGGAAGAAGATTATGTTGAGATGATGGGATGTATGAGCTACCTGGCAGATGATTATGAAAGGGAGGAGGAGGATATAGGGCTTCTTTAATCTTTATCCCCCTGGCTTGTGAAAAGTAGAAAGGGGGATTATCATTATAAACGGCATAGTAGTGGATGTCCGTGTCTGAGTCGTCGTCTGACTGGAACCAAACTTCGGTTTTTGAATATAATATAAGAACCCTTATGTTTCTTTCTTTTTTCTCTTTTGAATTTTATTCTTTTCTTCCAATAGGAACATAATAAACACCTCACAAAAGATAAGTGAACAGTCAGTCTGACCCCCTTAAATCCAAGTAAGAGCCCCCAAAGTCCAACAATATTGACATATATGAAAAATATGGAATCTCAGCTAAATATTGACCCGAAATTTGACTTCAAAACTGTTACCATTGATTTACACCAGCCGTTTGAAATTTTGACCTCAGTTTTCATTTCTCACATAGGGTAATACACACAATACACAATAAATGGTCCAGCTGTACTCAAACTAAATGTAAAGAAAAAGTTGTTTATAGCATAATGAAATGACTAGGGATTTCATTTTAATTTTGTTCTGTATGACCAAAAAATATCAATTTGAAATGTGAAGAAAATCGATAAGCAACGAAGTGTATACTTTTCTTTTTATTGATTTATTGAGATGATAAGAAGGAAAGTTTTAACTTATTGTGTATAATTTAAGAAAATCAAGGCAGGGCTCTTTTGCGTATAATCATAGCCACTCGACAAAAAGGAAATAAAGTCAAACAAATTTTATCCAAAAGAATAATTACATGTGTCTAAGTTGGTAAAACTGTAAAGATCGGCACAGCAGCTCTGTATGCTCTATACGCAATATGAAAAACTCTGGTCGTCTATTGATTCCACTAGGCATTGTGGTGATGCTCAATTACACTGCGGGTATACCCAAAATGTGAGAAATAAAAATTGAGATAGATTTTTCAAACGACTGGTGTAAAATGATGGTAATGGTTTTTAATGTCAAGTTTGGGGTCAATATTTAGCTGAGATTCCATATTTTTCATATATGTCAACATCGATGGACTTCGGGGGGTCTTACTTGGATTTATGGGGGTCAGACTGACTGTTCACTTATCTTTTGTGAGGTGTTTATATATCACATCATTGTAAAATTAGCACATACACATAGATCACAAACAATAGTAGAGCATGTTAAGCATAATAAATGATAAAATTAGAAAGAACATTTGATAAGGCCAAAAAAAAAATAGTTTGTTTCTGGTAACCCGCGCGCGTTTCTGTTAAGTTACATATTTCCCTTCCCGCATTAATTTTTTTTTTCGTATTTCGTATCAAAAAAAAATCATACTGTTGATAAATAAAACAATTCTGTAAAAAAGCTTACTGGAGACTTGCGTAAAAACAAACGAAGATGCAACAAAACAAGTCGCATGTTGTATTATTGAACATGAAAAAGAAACCAAGGGCAGCTAAAGTTATATACAAAACTTTTATGGTTAATAATGATATTAATAAATAATAAAGAAACCAAGAGCATTGTTTTAATGTATTTTTCCTTCTGCATTTTTGGTTAAAAAAAAGAAAAATAAAAAAGCGCATATCGCATTGTACTTTTCAAGCATGTTACCAGAAACAAACTTTTTTTTTTTTTGGCCTAAGATGCATTTTTTGAAAAACAAATTTCATACCCAGATCCTCAACCTATTTAATTACAATTAATTTTCAAAAAGCAATTTCCAGCTACATGTATGCCATCTATTGTCAAATTCTCATAGCCATACAAGAGACGTGGTTCACAGATAATTCTCCCATTAAATTTTATGATCTCCCAAATTATTGTTTAGAGACTGTAAATCGAGTCAATAATCAAGTAGGTGGTGTTGGTATTTATATACATAATGATATTGATTACAAATTAAGAGATGATTTAATGTGTCAAAATGAAGTCTATGAGTCATGCTAAGACACCACCACCATCCAATAAGTGAATTTAATAACCAACTTGAAACTGTTCTCAGTAAAATATCTCTTGAAAACAAGCATTTTTATTTGTGTGCTGATTTTAATATTAATATTTTAAAAGATGAAGAAAATCATATTAACAATTTTATTGATTTGATGTATTCTTATTCAATTTACCCATTAATACTTAGGCCAACTCGTATTACAGAGAAAAGTGAAACTTTAATAGATAATATATTTACTTCTGATGCTATAGATAAAACAAGTGGAATCTTAATTTCTGACACAAGTGACCACTTTCCTAACTTTACTATATCTAAAATAAAGTTAAAATCATCTATGGATAATAAAAAGGTTAGAGACTTATCAGAGAAAAATATTTTGAACCTAAAAACACACATGGCTAATTATAATTGGAATGATACATTCAAATTACATGATAATGCAAACAGTGCATATGATAAGTTTATTAAAACTTTCACAGGTATGCTTGATGAATATACTCCTTTCAAAAGGAAAAGGAAATCTAGGAATAAATCTAACTTACCTTGGATCACAAAAGACTTAATTAAAATGATTAATAAGAAAAATAAACTATACAAAAAGTATATGAACAAAAGAACCAATATTAACAAAACTAAATATAAAACAGCAAAAAATAAGGTAAATAAGCTTCTAAGAGCAGCCAAAAAGAATTATTTCTCAAATCAAATTGAAAATGAAAAAAGTAACATAAAGAACACATGGAAAGTTTTAAATAAAGCTCTAAATAAAAATCAACATAAGCCTTGTAATAAAGAATTTAAATTAAATGGATGTGTTATTAATAATCCCACTCAGTTTCTAACCATTTCAATGATTTCTTCATTAATATAGGTCCTAATCAAGTCTCTCAAATACCAGATAATAATATCCACTTTTCAGAATACATGAGTAATCCAAATGAAAGTACCATGTTCTTTTCTCCAATAAATGAGGAAGAGGTGATTAAAATAATAAAAGCTCTTGATGCTAAAAAGAGTGCAGGACATGATAAAATTACAGGTCTTAGGTCTTAGGTTTATAGGTCTTAGATGGGTCTTAGGTCTTAGTTTTATACACACCCTTTCTTTATAATATAAATTTGAATTTTATTAATCCCTGGTCACAATGTAGCAATGATGATAAAGAACTGGTCACTATGTAGCAACAATGATAAAGCCCTGGTCACAATGCAGCAATAATGATAAAGCCCTGGTCACAATTCAGCGATAAAGCCCTAGTCACAATGTAGCGATAAAGCCCTGGTCACAATTCATTTTCAATGTAGCAATAATGATAAAGCCGTGGTCATAGTGTAGCAATAATGATTAAGCCCTGGTCACAATGTAGCAATAATGATAAAGCCCTGGTCACACTGGGGTTACATTGGTGCCAGGGGGATTTTGGTTTGTGCAAAATCTATTTGTAAGGAGAGTGGCCTCAAAATGTGCTTTAACCTCAGAAATATATTTTGTTAGTACTACCAATTTGGGGTGTGTATAAAACTAAGACCTAAGACCCACCTTAGACTTAAGACAAGTGACCTAAGACCTATAAAACTAAGACCTAAGACCTATAAAACTAAGACCCAAGTATAAAACAAAGACCTAAGACCTGTATGGTCGTGCGTCTGGAACTGACACTAGGAAAAAGGTGGTGGCGTTGCACTTTTCCGGATGGCATCTTCATAAATTGACTAAAACTTTTTAACT
>JXSR01S013542.1:20903-32620 GCA_000969725.1 Ophiothrix spiculata
AAGCAGTGGATATTCAAGGTAAGCTGGAACTAGTCACGTTGTGAAAGATGGAGGATGTCGAGGCAAGGTCTAGCTTTAGGACTGTGGGGCAAAGTTGGTCTGTGACGGCACGCAAGGCGAAGCTGAGCTGTAATGCCCATGATATACTTACATGACGCAACTAGCGTCTACCTAGATGCTAATGAAGACACTAAAGTTGAAAATATTTTAACTTGCTAACGTCTGGTTAGCGTCTTTGTAGCGTCTAGAATCACAGATCTTTAAAAATGGGGATTGCGAATTCATGTACAAATACAAAAGAAAATCAATATAATCTCAATTCTATGTGTTTGTTGAAACCATTATTTGGATCATTATGTTTGAATAGCGCGGGGTTCTAAATCAATTACCATCAAATATTCATTTAGACTCCTTCATTTTTTTTTTAAACATACAACATGGTGATACTGAACTACATGCATAACGCAGATGAATGCGCATCTCTTGAAATCTAGATCTGAGATAGGGATTTCCTAGGATCTTTTACACAGACGCATGTACGCAGAGTTCTTTGCGAAAATTGTATAAGGAATGTTATTTAAACATTCACTTGGTTATATCAAACGTATATTTGCAATACCGGTGAGTCAAGAGGCTACACACAGGTGACTTGAAAGTGTACACTCTAGTGACATGGTTGGTCAATGAACTTTTTGGAAAGCGTACTGAATAGATTGTGGAGTATAACAGAAGACTAGTAATTGCCTGTTGGATTGTCTCGGCACCAACACAAACATTGCTTCAAACAAATGCAGCCGATCACCATCCCCGTTTTTAAAGATCTGTGCTAGAATCAAACAGCACGCTAGCTGTGTCTTGTAAGTATATCATGGGCATTAGGCAGCTTGGCAACCCACGGCTCAGCAGATAGTCAACCCAAGTTCTTATCATTTCATTCAGTCTCCCTTGGCCTTGCAGATAAAACAAAACATTTATAACAAAGCTAAGTCATCCATGAGGACTTTTGGAAAAGCCTCGGGGATGTTGCCCAATTTTGGTTTTGTAGGGGTGTACGGTCCTGATTTCTGAATCATAGGGTTTAGGAAACTCAGGATTTACTCTGAAAAGAGGGTCTAGAGCAGTGGTGGGCAACCTGCGGCCCGCTTACACTTTTTGTGCGGCCAGCCAAGGCCCTTGCAGAAAAAAAAATTGTACTATTTGAAAAAGATAGTTTCAAATGCAATGGTTATTGTGCGAATATGTGTGGAATAAACTTTTCATCTCATCAGTCTGGTAATATTCATTCAAATTTTGACAATAATTGCTTATTAGATCACAGTAATCTATTTTTCTTAACATCTACAATGTCCATCCCAAATTAGTTAATGCTTTGTATTGTCCAAAAAGTCGGATGTAGTGGAGTTAACCAACAGTAAAGCGAAAGTTTGGGTGGCTGATGTTTTGACGGATATAGTTGCAAATAATTGCCAAAGATGTCCTACTATTAGTATGTACTATATAACTTGACTGATGTACATTAAGATATGAGTTTGGAAATTTGCTTGCCTTATAAAGATAAAAATTTTCCACGTCTTCCACGAAGTTTTCATAAATTATGTTTTGCTTATTTCTAACTGGTACCTGCCTTGATTTTATAAAATATCCAAACAAGATAAGGATCCACAAGCTTTACTTTTGACCAGGGGTCCCCTGACAGCCTTCAGATGGGGATGGCTGCCCCCCACCCAGTTGTTACGCTAAGTACCAAGGGTCCCGGATAAGATGAACTACAGTGGAACCACATAGAAAAGTTTTTTGAAAAGAAATAATAGGTCTTTTATCCAAATTGTGTTATTAAAAGAGAATTTTGTTATGATTTCATTTAAAAAGGTTTCCCTCTAGCTGAAACAATTGCAAATTGTTCGCATTTCCAGGTGAGTGCGAAAAAATGTGACATAAATTGGCAATCAAATGTGACACCAATGAGGCAGTGTATTTTTTAATTCTTCAAAAAAAAAAATGTCTGAGCTTTCCAATTTATGTTTATTCTTTTCATATTCTTCAGTGAAAGTTGTTTGCCCAATAAACTTAATGCATAGATTTTCAGGTCCCTCTATCTTTTCATTCAGACAGCATTTGTTGACCCAAAACACACTGCCTTCATTTTTGTTTTGTTTTGAATAGGGTTAATGATTTTGAAAAAAAAATCCACAAAACTGAAATTGCATTGTGGTGTTTAAGGGTCAGCAAAGGCAATGCTATTTGCCTGTATATCTTGGCTGGGTAAAGAGATTTAGGCTTGGCGTCCAAAGTCATTCGCTCGCCCGAGTGACATTTGCTCACCCTACATAGAAAAGTTTGCTCCAATTGGAAGCGACATTCACTTAACAAATTTACCAACGTTTACTTTTATCGATTGAAACAATGTTCGGTCAATGAGAGCGGCATTTGTTATCCGTTTCAGCCAATAAGTCAGAGCGAATATCAGCCGAGCGAATGTCTTTGAACGCCAAGCTTTAGAGGGCTCTTTGAATAGTGGATAAGAAAGTAAGGATTTTAATTCAAAAAATGATTAAATATCTCTTTCTTTTTACCCACAGTGGGTATGTGGATCCCAACAGCTTGCCAGTGCACCCAGCATCAGGCACAGGCCAAGGATTTGGCCCACCAGTGGCTAAGAAGCTCAAGAGATTTATGGCCAACTCAGCTATGAACAAAGGATATCCTGCTGAAGGGGATGGTAAGTTATGCATGTGTCAGTTGTTTCGCTGGCCCCTGGGTCCCCATACCCAGCAGTAGCAGGTTACTTGTCTTGATAGAGCTAGGGATTTCAGGAGTGGAGACATGAAACGTGTACAGCAAGAAATTTTTATAGGGGAACCTGTTTTCTCCGCCAACTTGTGTCGCGCATGGAGCAGAGTTATTGTACCTCCGGATATATTCGAAGTTTGGCCCGATATCCAGGCAGGTCGCTGTATCTTCACTTGACGCATATACAGCGTGTGCATTTTGTTACACGCGCAAACCGTGTCTGCGTTTCAAGTAGCATGTATTGCACCTTGCTCTGATCAAAGTACGCCAATTTTTCCACTAATCTGTTGCAAAGACTCTCGAAGTGTGGCACGCAGAGCCGTAAAATGGCGGAGGTACAATAACTCAACCTCCATGAGCGACAATCCAAGATGGCTGCCGTCCAATAGGATTTACACGGCGGTGAAATCAAAATGGCGGCGAGTATTGGTTCCCCTATAAAAATTCCTTGGTGTACAGGGTTATAGTGGTAGTTTACAGGGATGGGTGGTTCTGGGGTACAGATCCGCAGTAGCTAGTGTTAACCTTAACTCAAACTACATAACCATTTTGTCATTACAAAGCTTGTTTTTTGAACAATTTTGAATCAATCTTTATGTCGGAGTGTGGGGCAACTTATGGTGCGTTCAGAGTCCAGCGATTTCATCACTGCAACATTGCTTGATACGCAGTCTTGAAATTTTAAAGCACACTTCTTGTAGCGAGTGTAAAGACTGCGCATCGACCGATGTTGGAGTGATGAAATCGCTGGACACTGAATGCACCATTATGCTCATTTGGTGATTTAGCAACATGCAACTGTTACCATATGACTGATTTGTAATTGAGTGATCAGAGTCTATCGCAAAGCATTGCTCAACCTCAAACTAATACTACAAGCTTTAGCTGTAAGTGCACCTCTAGTGTTCTCCAAGTTAAGAGGTACAAACCAAGTGCCGCAGTAGATTGCACAGCACATGCGTATAAAGGATGGAAACATTTGTGTACACGTTATTAGACTTGACTATGTACCGATGCTTGATACGCAACTTAAACTTACACAGTTAGCTTTGTATTGTACTTCTAGGTTTATGGAGTATAGTTGCGAGTGGGCACAGCAGTAGTTCCCTTGCCTTGCACCAATGAGGTCCCGGGTTTGATTCTCGCGCCCGACGCTCAATGTGCATTTGGTTTTCAGTCCATGCTCACTTCGCAGGTTTTTCTCCAGCATACCTCCTGCATTCAAATACTGAATTTAACCTTTTCCTGTCATAGGGCGTATGGGGGACGCCCTAAATTATGCCCTAACTAACACTGAAGTACAGCTATTTTCACTACCTTTTACCTTAAAAACACTATCACAGGCAGTGTATACAGTTCATAAAGGTATAATTTGCTGATGTTTCATTGAATTGTGTAGAATATTTCTAAATTTAATTCACTTTAGAAGTCGGTTTACAGGTAAAATGCCTTTAGCCTGGGGTGGAAAAAATGGTCCGAGTGGAAAGGGTTAAAAAAACATCTTAGAGCCCTGTTAAAGATAAGGCTTGTCATCCAAAGACATTCGCTCGCGCGAGTGACATTTGCTCCGACAGGAATCGACATTCGCTTAACAAATTCCACGACATTCGCTACACTTCAGGTTGAATTGGAGCGAAGTTCGTTTCGAATATTCTTGGGTTTGTTAGTCAATAATCATAGCACTACAACATGCATCGATTGAAACAATGTACTGTTCGCGCAATGAGAGCGAATAAGTCAGAGCGAATATCAAGAGCAAATGTCACTCAGCCAAGCGAATGTCTTTGGACGCCAAGCCTAAGTTTCCTTTAGCTTCCTTGTTCCAAGTACCAAGTTGGGTTTCCTTGGCGAAAGCCTAAACATGATAGACTGTATAAAGGCAGACCTTGAGTGGTGTATAGCAACTTTCTATGTATACACCATAATTAATTTTATTCACTAACTTATGTTTTATTTATCCTTTCACAGAACCTAACAACTGGCACTGTGCATTTTGCAAGGAAGAATTTGAAGGACCCTGGCAGTTAATGAAGCATTGTAAAACCGGCCATGAAACTCAGATCTATTTGGATGATAGCAACTCAGAGCAGGCTCCTGGAACGGCGCAGTAGGCTGGCGGAACTCGTTGTTCAGAACTCTTTGTGACTTTAGAGCTTATTTAAAAAACTGTACAAATGCACCTGTGTTTAGAACTCGCGTCATGAATTGACAGGAAGCAGGATGGTGTCATGAAGTCATGACAGTGTCATGAAGTCATGATATTTAAGAAAGAACATGTTGGATTTCAACGTATAAGTCGTGGTTTGTATTACAGAAATTACACCATTACCAATTCACAAGAAGTGGCTCATGCCATCCTGCTGTCGATGTAACACTGAAATCCACACAAAATGTTGCATATTCCAGTGATGTCTTGTACTTCACAGGATTTAATTAGACATAACCAATTGTTGTGTTCAACTTTACACGGATACTGTAAGTGATCTTGATGAACAGGTTTTGTGTTGAAATCCTGATTCAAGATTCCCAATTTTATCTGTTCTTATCACTGCAAGGGACAGAATTTGTGGAAGTGATCTTGTGTTATGACTATTATTAAAATCATTTAATTTCCTACAAAACAAATCTGCAGGTGTGCATGATAAGAGCATGTGCGATAACAAAAATGCACTGCGCGCATCTTGATTGGTTGTTTGATGAGGTGATCGCGTGATAAGGAAGACTTTAGTACTATGCGAGATCATACGCTTGTTTACTTCATGCATTTGTTGCTTTTTAAAAAATTTCATAACTTGTAGGAAATTCAAAGATTTCATAATAAGAGCTAAATTTGGTAGCATGGGTAAGGTAGTGCTGTACTTTATTGAAGCATTAATTTTTTTGCCTAAATGCTGCTACCGGTACCTTAAAAGCTTTATGTGAATCGAACCAGATCTGTATATTATGCTTTGGTGAAAATGAAGCTACTTGCTTTAGAAGTGATTATACAATAGTCTAGGTTACCATAGCAACCAGTCCAATACACACATTTCATGACAAGTAAATACTTTGGCACTTACATTTTGTGTGGGGAATTTTGAATGATGCCATAAGTCTCATGAATAGTTTGGACCGGTTGCCGGGTAAGCTAATCTGATTATGACATTACTTCTAGTACTAATCACTTCAAGAGCGAATATTTTGTGTGTATGGCCTATTAGGCCAAACAGAACAATATTTTGTTTCAAGTACCCTATCAACCCAAGTTAAAGGTCCCTAGACTGAAGAAACTGTATGAGGAATTTGGTACAATTTTTGTAAAATGAAATCAATATTTCTAAGCACCTTAAAAAAAACCCTTTCTTTTTACTGTGAATAATATTATTGATAGTATACATGACAAAAAATGTTTTTCCCATATATTAAATTCTCCTGCCTTCCTACACATTCTTAAATGATTTGGTACTAGAAACAAGTATATTATTTATTTTGGCCCTAGCATGGTTGATTTATGCAAAAGTATGTAATTGCAGACTTTCTGTGAAGACAATGACTAATGTGATTTTAAGAATGTGTTTAAAATGAGGGACCATTGAATTAAGCTTTAAATTTGTCAAGTAGCACAAGTGATTTAGTTAAGTCTTTGAAACATAAGTTTAATATTTAATTCACTGTGAGTTTTTCCTTTTGCATACGACACCTAGTACCAATGTCTTTAAGAGTCTGAAATTTCCCATCCGAAAGACAGGTTGTAAGGCATTTAGCTAAGACTGTGATCATATCAGATCAATCGTTACACAGCAACAAAAAAGTCTCAAGGTGAGCCTGTACGTCCATGTAAAGTTCAATCTCAAGCTGGCTTCAGAGTTGCCTATCGTGTGGTCGTACGATCAGCGTGACATCGAAATTTCAAGTGTGCTTACTCGACCTTGTCGAATCTGGAAAATCTTACGGCAAGCACGACAAGCTGATATCGATTACCCAGTCGTGATGGTCTCAACGACACATATTTTGAGTTGGAATAAATTCAACTTTTCTTGCGACAGACCATTGCGGCAATATGCAAATGTGTCGCGCTACATTGGGACAACTCAAAATTGCAAATGTTTGGTCATCTGCCGCAACGTCTTGTGCCGCAACGACAGCTTTTCTGAAACCACCTTTAATGCACAAGACGTTTAAAGAAGCAAAACGAAATAGGTTTCAAGTCTTAAAGTCGCCAATTTGTGTGCGGGTGTGATCAGTGATCTTAAAGCTGATCATTGAAACTTGACCCATGATTTGTAACTCTCCTTGGAAATTTTGCAAGTCATTTTGGTGCTGAAGTAAATGTGTCAGTGTGACTTGCAGCACCCCTGGAATTTTTGAACGTGTTGGCTTATTGGTTTTCATGATGCGTTTAATTTATTTATGAGAGCAGTAGAAATTCTTATATTCTATTACCTTGTAACCTTGTACATGTACTTAACTATATTTTAGAGTTTCTAAGATTCCAACAAAGCTTTCAGTCTTCTTTCAAATTAAAGTTGTTGCCTAAGAGTTAACAAGGTTAAGTACAAAGAAATATTGTGTCATCAAATATGTAAAGCAGCTTAAGGATGCTTCAAACAGAACCCCTACCACCCCTTGGGTGAACCAAGCTCATGTTTTTTATCCATACAATGAGTTTGTTGGAACCATTTATTAGGCTGCGATCACATAGAAGTATTGGCATTGGTATACGTTATTCGCTGTATGCTCCTGGGGAGGCACTTATGTATTTAGCGATGAAAAATCCCTATCAATTTAAAGTATGAGTGCCTCCCCCAGAAGCGTATTCCAAATACCGAATACTTCTATGTGATCGCAGCCTTAGGCCATTCTTTTCGATGTGTAGCAAACATCACAAAAAATATTTCTTCCTTTGATCTTGAAAAAGGTTACTAATCCAATATGTTAAACCGTACCTTGTAATTTCAACATCAGACAACATGATTTTTGTTTTGCTTGTTATAGGTTTACAATGTAATGCACAAAGCCCAAACAAGTCAACAAATATTGTTTAATTAAGAAGATAATTATTATGAGGTTTTTATTTTTGTGTTTGTGACCATCGCACAGAGTGGCTGTATTGGTAACATGGTTTGAAGCCATCCCTTGTTTTTTGTTTTTAGAGATTATTAAAGTACTTATGGTGACCAGATTGTGCATGTATTCTCTTTAAAAAGGAAATATAGATCTTTAAATAGTTTTCTCTTGCTCAAAAGTTTTTTTTAGATAAAAATTTGAATGCAAACTAGAAGCAATTTTTCTAAAATTCAGGATCACTATGTAGAAAAAGCTTCCGAGGTCTAAAAGTTTAAGTGTCAGTATGACATGTTTTTGATATGTTTAGGCTAAGTTAAAATGTATATTTGTTTTGCTTAATATTGGAAGTGTGTGCCATAAAAAATGGAAGCAATTCATTAACAGACGTTTGTAGTTTTTACACCAACCTTCTGATACAGTCTATGTAATTTTTTGCATCTAGACATCAGCTGAAATTACAGTAATCAACATTGGGAGTTCACGGTTAATAACAAAACTGTGTACACGGTGTTTTATTCATTTATGTAACCGTTTGAACACTTCAAGACTCAACTGGTAGCCAACTGTCCGTAACCGGTGGTTCTTGCCCGGTTGACATTGACCAAAACAGTAGCAACCGGCTCAATCGGTGGTTAACCGCCTGTTGAAGTGCTTTTTTAGTTTCCACTATACATAAACATTTTGTTAATGAATTGCAGCTTATGATGTGCCTGGATGTTGTTGTTGGGACGTTTTTGTATAGGCAAAAATTTATTGGACAATGGAAACAAAAATCCATTATAGAGATTGCATTGACAGAAAATGGTCCCCTGCACCTTGGAATTTTGTTAACATTGTCCAACAAATTATTGCTTAACTTATAGTTGTGTTATGGTGGCATTCAACTTGCCAGCTAGATACTCTTTAGTAAATTGTTTATTTAGGAGCCGCTTCAAAACTCGATCTTTCATTTTGAAAAGATGTTTTAAAGTCTGTCCCTAGACAGCTAAATGAGTAATTTACCTAAAGGGTAATTTAGTTTTGTGCCTGATATGGTAAAACTCTCTCTAACTTCAGATACATCCTTTTACCTTGTGACGGTTGTATCACTTAATGTGAACATACTCTTATCATTTAACGTTTGTGTTTTTATGGAACTACCCATTAAAACAATATATTTTCCCTCAACGATAAGAGTGTGTGTGTTTTGATTAAGTGATAAATCTGTCACAAGGTTAAAGGGTGTATCTTAAGTTTTAAAAACCTTATGAGGACCAAAACACCCGGGGTCCCTAACATTTAGATTAATGTGTTGATTGGAATGTAAACGAAGCGCTGGTCAGTGGCGTATGTTTTTTTGAAATATTGCCTCTATGTGTGACTGATTTATAGCAACTTCACAATATTTTTTCCAGTTAATCACTGGATAGTGGAGTTTATAATACATGTAGTTCCATTTGGGTAATCGATTTTGGAAATTTGTACCCAGGTAGGCCTGGCACCGGCAGTTTCTGGTAGCCCTGTTTTAGTCCCATGGCTAGTCACAAGCGTTCCTTTTTATACTAGCCATTTTTCAGAAATGTTCCAACTTCTATATTTCATGTAGTTTAGTTTTGCCAGGACATTATTATTCAAAAGTTTTAGCTCTGTGTCCATATTCATGTATATTTGTAACTGTATTTTGGTTGTATTTGTGAAACATTTGACTCTCTGAGGAAGTCTGTCAATAAAAAATAAATACATTTAACAAGTAAATTATGTGTTAAATTGAGTTATTTCGAGTGAAATTATCTTTCACCTTAATTTTAAAATGTAATTTTAAAAAGTAAAAGTAATTTCAAAATAACATTTGCAGAAACCATCAAAGAGTGAATTACTTAGTTGCAAAAAAATCAAATGATTTTTAAATTTTTGCTTTTGGACTTTTTTAGCAAAAGGTTTCCAGCGGCCCAGCTCGAGATCTGCCTAGGACATGATCCACTCCCTGTGGATGGTTTCTTTCATTTACATATCCACGACCATTGCTTGCTACCGAAATAATGTTCGGTAATGAAAACCTCCGAGAGGTCATAGCCGTCACCAGGTTACCCTGGCTGGTTCACATCAGGGGAGACCTACAGCTGGTCCCCAAACTTATACACAAGATGATATGGCAAGCCGGTATTGCGCAGCCAACTCAATATCACCCCTTGAAACCACAGTGTGTTGTAGACCTATATGTAGTGACCGTATGTGACGCGTTACATCAAAAGGAACAAGTTCTCGGCCAAGCAAATTTTGAGATACAGGCAAATAAAGCTCGTAAATTATAAAGAAAAAAATAAGAAAATTGTCATCTTTATTCACCATATCTTCAAAATTTAAACTTCAATTTTCACAAGCAAGGTATCATTTTAAAGCTTAATTTATTCTCTTTAAAGTAACACAGAAATCTCAATTTTGTCAAAGGTAGACAACTTGTACCTTTTGATGTAACGCGTCACATATGACAACTCACTCCCTAACCCCACGGCCAGGTGGATACGGCTCTGCAAATGATTAGTAGACTAGACCGCAGTATCCTAGAGACACCAACCCTAATCTTCTCACTCCTTTCGGGAGTTTGCGAAGGGGCTACTATTATACTGTAAATAGATGCTGAATATAAATTCTGTGGTGTTAAAATATTACTCTGCTAATTGACAATTTTGTTTTATGGGTGTAAAAATGCAAGTGGATGATTTCCACTCATTTATAACAAATGATTCGGTAAATATTGATCAGGGCCCATATTCATGAAACACCGCTAACTCTAGTTGGCTGCCTACCTGTCAAATTTCAGGTAAACAAAGAGTTGGCAGCCAACTAGAGTTAGCGGTGATTCATGAGTATGGGCCCTGGCAATTAGATTACTGCCAGGTTGGAACTAAAGATACTTTGTTGCAAAACAAACTTAATGAAAACAACAAACAAAAACAAACTTTTTGTTTCAAGTTCAAATATTTTATTCTGCAAATCCAACCGTACATCAAATAACAAAATATATGCTCATATCAAAAATATATATTATCTTGCTTCATTTTGTACTTATTTACAAAAATATTATCTAAATACAGCATGAACAAAATTAACTGAATTCATTCCACTTGTACAGATGCCCAGTACTTACATAAGTATCATGGGGTTTTAAGTGTAGCTTGAAAATTTTGTCGGTGTTAATTTATATTAAAGGTATAATGTCCAGTATTCACATGTATAAGTGATGTGGAATTAAGGGCAACTGTTAATATCATGTTAGGGTGGGTTTTGTCGTCGATGACAGAAGGGAATATACTTGAAAATCAAATCAAGATTTACTGATGGATGGTAACGATCTTGAGCAAAACCTTGACAACATGAACAAGTGACGGCTGGTAACGACCTTCACAACTAATTTTATGCCATAGCAAAATTTTAAAATGTTGAATTTCGCTGGCCACCAGAAGCCTCTGTGTTCTGTCGCCAGCCTCCGTTCCTTTTCATCAGCCAAGATTGCTACCAGCTGTCACTTGTCCTTGAGATGTTGCTGAAGTACGTTACCAACAGCTAGCAAATCTCCTTTACCGTCCGTCGTTGATGACTTGTCGTCATGTGTAAACCCACCCTTACATGACATAAATCAAGAGCTGCACTAAATTCCATGTTACTTAGAATGCGAATACTGGACATTTGACAAAATCTTCAAGCTACACTTGAAACCCCATGATACTTATGTAAGTACTGATCATTATCTGTAAAATATCTGCAGTGGATCACTCTAAAATGACTGGCTACGCATGCTTATCCATAAAAACGTCTCAAAGGGTCTCATCTAATATATTACTTATACATACAAGTACTGGACATTACTTTTAAGGGACCGTTCACAAACACTTGTAAGGGGG
>JXSR01S013545.1:0-14101 GCA_000969725.1 Ophiothrix spiculata
ATGTAAACAAACAAAACATACAGTTTGATTTCTATGATCTGAACAGTGCGATTTTCATAAATTTAATTCCAAAAGGTTTCTTTAATCTTTAATGAATATGGTTCTAAAACATTTCTGTTTTTTCAAGCACCATTTGTATATTTCAATTTATTCACAAATGGCCGCTATGTGAAAGGCTGTACTCCCGGCTGTACTACACAGCTTGCTTCAAGCCAAAAACGAAGTTTTTTGGCTTGTGTTTCTCGAGCAAAACATGACTTGCACTAAACTCGTGCCTCATATCCTATATGAAGCCCTGACGCTACTAAGTGAGTCCGGCAACCTTGCAACCACTTATTTCAATGGAGCCAGCGTTCACGATTTTGAAACGCACTTTACGACTACTTTCGACTCGTTTAAATAAATCCACAAAAATAGATTCGATGATTTCATTTTTAGTGAGAAAATACAAATTTACAATTTTAAATTCTCATTTATTTCCAATTAAGATGAAATCTGGATGATGTTTTTCACCTCTACCTACACGTTCTTCAGTGATCATGCAGTGTCAACAATCGCTGGGCAAAGTCATGTGAATTTCTCTACAGAATTGTTTATGCTCGCCCGATCGACGAATGAGATAAATCATTGCAGTGAGTCGATTGGGTTTCACGATCAAAACATGACCAATGTTGTGAAATTATGGAAATCCCGTGTAGTCCTGGCACCATGACTTGACTTAGTGTCAAGTCATTGGAAATGGTATGTAGTAAAACTGCCATTTAAGCATGTCTGTACAGACCATCTTAGGACTAAGTCCACACCTCAAATTCGCCCATAATATTGAAGCTGTTCAAAAAATTTATAATTAATAAGATCCTTGAGAGTCTTGTGCATCTCATGATAGGTGGTTTGTTAACATTTAGAATCAAAGTGTGTGATTTTCGGGCCTAAACTTACCTTGTGTGTTGTAACATTGGATTTCCGAATTTGACAACCTCAACTTTGTTTACGTCCAGATTTTGGATGATAAATTTCATCTTTGGGTTTAAATTAGGTTTGTAATGATTCTACACTATTAAAAGATGTTGCCTATATACTGATTGGAATTTTTTTAGATTTTTTATTTCTCAAATTTTTCATGTCAAAACTTAGAAAGCTTAAATGGCTAAAGTATTACGCATTATTCCTGTGACCTAGGACCTATAGAAATTATAATAGCCCATGATAAAAGTTAATGGTGGTCCATGGTCACAGCTCTGGGACTAAATCCCGTGTGAAATCAAGTATGTTTCGACTTTTCGAAATAAAAAATGGGTTCCACAATAAATTAAGTTCTCAATTATGTTAGTCTTACAGAATCCATAATCATACACCTTGAATATTGGAAGAAACAAAAGAATATCCGTATCTTGGTGTAACACTCACGTCTAAAATGACGTGGAATACTCATATTAATCAAATATCATCAAAAGCAAATAGAATGTTGGGGTTCATACATAGAAACCTACTATATTCCTGTTCTCAAAATATAAAATGCTTGGCTTATAAAGCCCTGGTACGGCCAAACATGGAATACTGCAGGTCCGTACATTTGCCGTATGGGATCTTTCTACAAAAGAACTTGTGCAATGCCTTGAGGCTGTTAAAAACTGAACAGCCCGTTTTGTCACTGGAGACTAAATTTAAGAAACAGCAGTGTCACAGAAATGAAACAAAAACTGGGTTGGGACCTTCTCAAAGATAGAAGATTAAGAAAGGCAACGAGAATGACCATCAAACTTTAGCTGGTCACCTCGCCATTCCGCTTAACAACATCTTGTGACCGGTCCAACGTTCATCAAGAAATAACAAAATCATTCAAATCGGCACAAACAAGAACTGTTTCAAATACTCATTTATTCCACGGACTTTGGCTGACTGGAACTCCTTACCAAGATATTTAACTCAAATAACTGAAAAGGAACAATGAAAGAAAGTCCAACCAAATAAATAAAAAGTAACATCATCAATGCACCAACTGCTCATTTGGGTCCACAAGGGGCATTGAGCAATGAGCAGTAACAGAACCGGAACCAGAACTTGCGACACTTCTGCTGCTGCTGCTTCTGCTTCTGCTTCAGATACTTCGCAACGCTCCAATTGGAACAAAGCGCGAAGGAATTTGAAATCCAGAAAGTGTGACCGAAACGATGTTGGGAACAGTCAGGGGTAGAATACCCTATTCTTATGGACATTTCCATGAAAAATGGACATGAGTCCAAAAAATAAACTTCACTTCTGGACTTCATTTTCACTCCCAAGTTATTGCTAACATATGTGTGGACCATGATATAAACTTTTTTACCCTATTTAAAACCATTTTTTCGTATTTAAATTACGTTTTCTGAAGAGACAGTTGAGCTCCCAATTTAAGGTAAAAAAGGTGTATTCTAAAATGTTCTTTATTTTAAAACAAAAAGCACAGAACCAGCAAAGTAAAATATATTTGTGTAGTTAGTAATGTCATCTTTTAAAATAAAATAAAAATAATTGTCTAACATTACAGTTTTAGCTACATGGGGGACAACAGTGAAGGTCTTTTTAAAGGTACCGCGAGTAACAAAAAGACAACACTTTTTCAAATATTTTGTTAATGCACCTCTTAATTTTTATGCCATTTTAAATTTTCCTTATACCCTTCATACTAAATCAGAAAATAATCATAAGAACTGAACATTGGCTTCAACAAGAAAATACAGAGC
The DNA here is from genome assembly GCA_000969725.1 of Ophiothrix spiculata. NCBI lineage: Eukaryota > Metazoa > Echinodermata > Ophiuroidea > Amphilepidida > Ophiotrichidae > Ophiothrix > Ophiothrix spiculata. Next base: position 2,724 of record JXSR01S013545.1, read on the forward strand.
CCCTCAAAAATGGTAACGCGAGTAACAGGTAACGCGAGTAACAGCGGTAACACGAGTAACAGTAAGACTTTGAAGGTAAAAGCAAATACTGAATGCATGTTTCTGATACTTTTTCACTAGTTTCTGGTAAGAGACAATAAAAAGTAACCTTACAATAAAATTTTGCAGCTTTAAATATTGCTGTTTGTTAATTGCAGAGATCCTTGAGTGTCTGATGCAAGTTTAGTCCATTTTAATGCACTTTATTTCAATTTGTGCTGTTTTGAAGTGTAAATTAAAAGGTGCTCTTATAGTTTAAGTGTGATAAAGGGATTTAGACAAGTAAACATAAACATAATCTATATTTTTAGAGTCAAAATTAAGTCATTCACTTATTTTTAGCCAGTATAGAGGTTCATAGGCACTATCTTAAGTTCTGACTGAATTCAAAATGAAAGTTATGTGCTGATTTTCAAGTATTTAGGGATGAAAATTGTGCTGTAACAGACTAAATATAATGAAATAATCTCTTACAAATCATATATGATTATTTCCAAGAAATTTTTGCTGTATTTCTTACCTAAAGGAAAAAAATAGTAACGCGAGTAACGGTAACGCGAGTAACGAGAATGTTTTATGGGTGATTTGTAATCAACGATCTTGTCTTTTGCCATTATTTTGTATTCATTGAGAAAGTTTTTAAGTTTATAAGACTGTACAATGCAAATATTATGATAAGTTAGGAGTAAACCTATTATTTGACTAAGTGGACAAATCAGTAACGCGAGTAACGGTAACGCGAGTAACGGACTTTATGCTTCCCAATTTTTACATGTTAAGTAGTTCTGCAAATTTAATTGTATTGTTTCACACTTCAATATCATGGGTATTTTATAAAAATATTCAATTGCTTGCAAGTCCTTTATTTTGAGCAAACAAGTGAATCAAAGTTATGTCAAATTTTGCCATGTCCGAAAAAGGTAACGCGAGTAACGCTTTTTTGCAAGAGTGCCACTGCCAAATATTTTGACAGAAAGTTTGGTTTTTACTACCGATGGAAAGTCATGACTGTAAGGTATGTATATGTGAAAGATGAAGGAAGTAGTCCATCTTTTGTAAAAACTACAGCGCTTGAAAGGTAAAAAGGCGCAAAAAAAGGTAACGCGAGTAACGCTGGAAATGCCCTTCACGATTCTTACTGCGACTGCATGTACAGGTATGACTCTTCTGTACATGGGCCCGACAGCTTTACGTCCCCTCCGAAGGACGACGATCTCTCATGAAATATTCACCCAACTCTAAATACCTCATGTAAGGGGCGGAGAAGATCGAATATCTAACCCAATGCTCTCAAGTCAGATAAACATCTTAGCAAAGATTCCAAGGAGATTCCACTCCGGCAAGGCAACCCTTCCCGGGAACCAAACCCGGGCCCGATGCGTGTGAGGCGAGATCGTTATAACCAGTACACTACGGCGCCCCACTTGAGTTGTTATGGAGAAATAAAATGTCCTGAGTCTGAGACTTGAGTTCCAACTTCCAAGACCAAGTCCTTCAGCTGCTTGTGAGCTTGTTCAATGAAATGTCAGGTGATGTCTCAGAATGATAACTTCTTGTCAAAAAACCCAATCACCTTAAAATCTTAAGAACTTCTCTGTCCCCAATTTTAAGGACAAAGCGCTCAACACTGCACCCATGATGATGTAAGCTTTGCGTGCCATTTTCATTAAAATCTCGCAGAAAATTTTCACAGTACACAATTGGCCTTGACATGAAATGATGAAACTATCATGCTCACATAGCCCAAAGCAAAAATGAAAAGTAAACAAATTAAATACGCAAAAGAAAAAACCTTGATAAAAAATGTAGAAAATATATGAACACTTTACCCTGGAGTAAATCGAGTACAATTCTAGTACAAGATTGAAATGTGCACATTTGGAACATCATTCGAGATGCAAGCTTCTGATGACACAGTTTTTTAAAGGGTGGGAGTTTGAAATCTTAAATAATTGTTAAAGGGTGGGAGTTCATATTTTTCTACTAAAAAAGGTGGATTGATATAAAAGGTGGAAGCATAACTATAAAGGGTGGGGTTCTTTAGACTCCCAAGTTGTGCAACTATATCTAAAAACAAAACAGATAAAATAGGAATATCCTCAGGCTGGAAATAAGTGGGCTAAATGTTCAGTAATGCCTTTGGGTGTCAGTCTAACCATGGCACCAGAAGTGGATGTAAGAAATATATAAATTGCTAAAAGGGTGGGGCCTAGAATTTTCAGTATCAATGCTACAATTTATGGTACGGTACATTACAACAATAACAGGCAAAAAACAAAAGAAACCAGCCAATAAAAAGCAATATTATTTGAACATGTAAGATTTCAAGCAAATTCATGAACTCTCCGATTGTACATGTAGGAGCAGACTGGATAAAAAGGATGTTAATATTGTGATTCCAGAGTTTCGGAGCTATTCTGTTGGATGCACTGATGTCACAGACTGTCTTCTGATTGATCAATTGAGGCTGTTCCATGTTACTATTTGGCGTGAAATATATTGCATTAGACATCAATATTTGACAAATTCTACAAAATTGATCTTTGCATCTAATACTTTTTGTATCAACCCTTTCCTTTGATATATTGTGCATAAATATGTCTTTCAACTTTATTATAAGAAAATATTTATGAATCAGAGCGGCAGTTCTGGCATCATGACTTGACATAGAGTCAAGTCATGGTGTCAGGACTATCAGACCGGAATGCAGCCTAGTCCATGTAGGCTTAGGAAAGCTTGGTAGGACAATACACAGTAGATTCTCTGAAGTGAGCAAGCTCTTTCTTAAGCTGGCATGAACCAAAAGCCAGAAATCTTAAAAAAGCAGCTCCTGGTCCTTAAAATTTCCAATAAAACCAGGAGCCATTTTTTCAGGACCAGGAGCCAGTTCCGAAATTTGATCCCGATTTTGATTTCGAAATCAAGAATTTATCAATAAGAGAAGACATTTTGTTTGATTTACCTGTGATGAAAATCGCCCAGCGCCCGCTTAAGAAAAAGCAAGCATACATCAATTTTTAAGGTTGTTGTTTTCACAAATATGCATTCATTGATTTTAAATCCAGTTGTGTATTTAGCTAGTTCCAACGAAATATTTTTGTGTGTGGCCTTCTGACTAAACAATTCTTTCTGTTGCTACCTTATCATTCCAGCTCGTGGGCGAGATGTGAACCCAAGACGTGTCCTAGACTCTTACACAAGAGCCAAGAGGTTACGCAAGCAGTTGGAGGCGTTAGAACAAGACAATTTTGGTGAAGATCCACACCTGAATGTACCCATGGGAGGAAACAAAAAGTTGCCACAGTTTGATGTGACTGAGTCTACTACAGGTAGGTGGTTCGAGGCCCAGGTATGAGTGGCTCTCAAGACCCCATTTTCATGCATTGCCTGCCGCTCCCTAGACCTCTATTTCAAGCACCAAAGCAAATAGGGCTTTGGTTCACAAGCCCTATTTTCAAATCTTTTCAGTTTTCTAGCCTCATTTTTGGAAATTTAGTTCTCAAGACACCCATTTCAAGCAAAATGTAGGAAATTTTTGCTTCCAAAGCCCAAATCTAGCCCAAAAAATAGTTCTCAAGGGTCATTTTTGAGTCACCTCAGTTCTCTAGACCCCCTTTTCAGAGCTAATTTTCTGTTTTCTAAAGCGGGAGCGGGTTGGTGCAGCGGTAGTTCCCTCGCCTTGCACCAATGAGGTCCCGGGTTCGAGTCCCGCGCCCGGTGCTTTATGTGCATTTAGTTTTCAGTCCATGCTCGCTTCCGCAGGTTTTTCTCCAGGTACTCCAGTCTTCCTCCTGCATTCAAAACTGATTTTAAAAACATCTTTGAGTCTGTTGAAGATAAGCATTCTTTAGCTTACTTGGTACCAAGTGCCAAGTTGGGTTTCCTTGGCTAAAGCCTAAACAAGGCGATTTTTTAGACTAGGGTTTCAGATGTCGGGGTGTTAGTAAAGGCTGATTGAAGGATCTAAGTTGAGGCCTCTATTCCTCCATTTTTCAAAATGAAAATCAAATTTCTGTTTTCTATACATTTTACCTTACAGTTACACTTGCATAATTACTTTATGAACATAATATATTACCCCTTGGCCTACTCATACAATGATGAATTCCCTTATACATTGAGAGAAATCTAATGATGAATATTACTGTGTGATAAATCACTCCCTTATCTCATACCGGATACTTTCATTTGTCCGTTAGCCTACACTTGACTGTAAATTGTGCTTGCACCCATGTCTTTTTTGGGTCATTGTTATTACTTGAGGGGGTATCAAATTTTTTTAAAGATTACCCAGAAGAAATAGAGCTGGAACATAAGTTTGCTACATGTATAACCCTATAGGCAACTTTATGGTCACTTTGCAAAGTTTACAAATTCTCCTACTTCAAACTGATTTTCTACAAACCGCCATGGCAGAGATCTTCTAAGATGAAAAAAATCCATTTTGTATTTTGCATAAAAACTACATTTTCAGGTCGGCCATGTCTAGTACATCATTGTGACATCATTCATTGAACAATTTTCATAAATTTGTTACCAATTAAAAGAGGGAACCCTACCCTGATACTATGGTACCAAAAATTAATTTGATGCATGGTTTTATAGATTTATTGGGCACCCTGCTGCAACTCTTAAATACAGGAACTTTGTCATTTTGTGTGTTTCATATTTCTCCATACAGGCTATGTGGTTAGCTCGGTAGGTTTCTGATATCTATCACCACCTGTAAAGGAAGTAAGAATACTTTGGAACCCAATTTTGTACCATAAAGTACACAGGGACAAGTGACTATTCTGACAAAATTTCATTGATATAGCTCTTTTACTTTTGGGTGATCTGTAAAACTTGATATCCCCTCGTATTTCTATAAATACAATGTAGATGCATTTTTATGTATATCTCCAAAACGGAATTCATGTTTCACTTTAGATACCAAAATCACAAGAATTATTATCAATTAATCTTCTTTTCCTTCAGTACAACAAAAGAAGAAGAGGAAAACCAGAGGCGACCATTTCAAACAGCGTTTTCGTAAAACATTCCAGGCACTTGTTGAAGAAGAACAGATGAGTATGATTGAGCCACCAAACTACCTCACAGTATGTGTACCGCCCTCAAAGTTCCCCGAAAGAAGATTCTGTGCAGTGTGTGGATATCCTTTCTATTTATATTTATTAATAGTGTGTTCTGACTTAAACTCATAGCCAGCATTTTATGCATATTGTGAACTAAGCAATTATCTAGTAAAAAGTATATTTATTTTTCTAGTAATTGAAATTTTCCCTACTTAGAATAAGATCACATAAATCAACCCAAATGCTCAACTGGAAGTAGTACAATGTATATGTCAAATTAAAGCGCATGTTTTTCTGATAACTCCAACATGTCACCTCCAAAATCTTTATAGTTGAGAGATATGCCATTAAATGTAAAATTAATCAGTATACCTAGGTAAACCTATTTTCTATTTCTTATGTATTTACATAACAGCCTCATCCCAAGAGTTGCATAGACTTTGGCTTCTGAGGAGTTACAAAAAGCAACCTATGGGTTAAATCTCACAAAATGTATTTCGTAGGTCAAGGTCAATTACTTAAAGCAATACTTTAAGATTTTGGTCAAATTTATTTTATAGTAAAAACAGCACAAAATTAAGGAATGTGACTATCTAAAAGCATTTTCAAGTGCATTTTGTAAAAAAATGTTTTGCCACACAAAAAATCGATAAAAAAGCATATGTATGCTTTCCTATACTAATACATGTGGGATCCCGAATTTATTTCAACAAATGGCCATAACCATGATAACCGAGGAAGTAAGCATATTTAAAGGGGCATTGGACAAAATCATGATATTTTGCTTGTAGATGATTTACATTTCCTATGTTAGAACATAACAGTTATTTACCAGATATCAGGAAATTTTTGATCAAAACCTTCAAAAAAGACAAAAATGTTGAATTTTATTTTATTTGCTGATTTTGGGTATGAGGCTAATCTCTAAACGTATTTATTGATGCTATACAAGGAGAAAGAGCTAAAGGTTTGTTTGTAAAACATTCCTTTCACATCATAGATTGCAGAAAAATCAAAAGAAATTTGGAATTATCATCAGATCTCCTAAAAAAGGCCAATTCTAGAAATTCAACTATAGAGGGCAGTATTTATCGTTGTCGACAACGATAATTAAAAATAAGAGAATATCTAAATATTTTGATATGTAAGGTTTGAATTTGACAATGAAACTTTGCATGCTGTCAGTATTACCACTAATACTTCAAATAATGCAAAAATCTCAAAATGTTTGGGGAAAAGTTTGGGGATGATGCTGAACTTGTCCAATGCCCCTTTAAGCCAAATCGTTTTGAGTGTATTAATGTCTACCCAAAATGAACCCAATCAGCTAAAAAAATCAAAAGTCTTGGGTGACAAGGGGTGCTTCATTTTTAACATGTGATATTGCTTTAAAGGCAAATTATGCACATGTTGAAATAGTTGCATACATTTTTCAGTTGTATAAATTTGTTGAATTAAATTTGGGATCCTGAATGTAAGTCCACATGTATACAGTCATGACAGTGGTTTAGCACTAGGAGATTGAATTTGGTTGCATATGGCCATTTTGATTTCATATCCATGGTCACAAACAATTTCACATGGATTTACTGAATCCCAAATAGTTTCTGCTTGCTGTTTAGCCTATTCAGTAACTCAAAACCAGTGAACATTTTTGTAAATGTTTTTAATGATATGTTAGAATTTTCACTGTAAGTTCTTTTTTATCCTATGAATCACAATAGAATACAAAGATTCTTGCTGGTTTAGATTCAATGAATACCTACGATAAGCAGTTCGAAGAAACTTATTGGAATTCAGTAAATCCATGTGAAATTGTTTGTGGCCATATGAAATCAAAATGGCCATATGCAACCAAATTCAATCTCCTAGTGTAGGTATGTATAAGTTGTATCCATATAGATGTTGACCTTGACTGTATGTTTACTTTTCCATCTAACTACACCTGTGTATCATGTGGAACAAAATACTGCTGTGTGAAATGCCTGGGAACACATCAAGACACAAGGTAGGTGCAAACCTATGTGTGACCGTCCATCTCAAACGAGCCGTAAATGCAGCAAACTTCATTTTGCGCTACAGGTGAAAATACAAGTCAAGGTCGTAATTTGCCAAAATCATTTTTTTTTGTGACAGATTCACAATCCTTGTGCTTACTTCAAAACACCAGAAAAGTTTCATTTCAAGAAAATGATTGGAAATATGATATAAATCTGTATATTTTGAGGATAATCAAAAGAAAATATAGGGCTACTGTTCTTTGAACATGTTTATCTCAGTTAATACATTTTACTCCCTGACAACCTTAAACGGACCATATCTTGACTTCTGGAAATCGAGTGAAGTTCATTAAGGAGTCTTTTAATCATTTAAAATGATCTTACCAAATAATTAAAAAAGTGAAATGGCAAGAGACTTTATTTACAGCTGGTTTGGTATAGATGTTCACGTATGTTTTAAGTAAGGGATTCCAACATGCTACAGCTTGGTTCATCACAAATCAACAAACGTCCTTATGTCTGCGTATTCTTATTCTGAGATTTGTGATAACAATAGGTGAACGCATCAGATCTAGAGTTCTTGGTTTGAGGTTACCATTCTGTAACATAATTTGAAACCCTTTCAAGAATGAAAACTACTTGAAAGGTTAGGGCCTCCACGAGGCCCGTAGGGGCTGAGTGAATTGAACAACAATTAAAATTTACCGCAAATACATTGATTTTGTCTCATTTTACGAGCATGATGGAATGCAAATTTATTAACCTAATTCATACATGACTGAAAAGTAATATTGTTATTGCATCTTTTGTGAAAAGAAATAGGCTTTTATATGGTCATCAAAATTCAAAAGTATGCTAAACTAAATAATCCAAAAAACAATGTAATTCATACGCACTTAATGCCCATCACGCAAACCGGAACGCAACACGCAGAGTGCATTGTGAATTTTCAATCCACGCCATGTACTTTATATTCTTGCGTTCTGATTGGCTAGATGTACATGGAGTGTATGAATTGGCAATATTACCCTGAGCTGGCTAATTTTCTGTGTTCTAAAAGTTGATCTCTTGTGTTTTGTCTTTGATAAAAATATGATGGTGCATTTTCATGTCAGTCGGTAGTTTAGGTAGCATGGGCAATGCAAAATAGCGATAGTAAGAGGAATTCTAAGGATTATTTTCATTGTCACATGAATTTCAGTCAAGATTTAAAATGTATGTTTTTTTATTGTTGTTGTTTTGTATTATTGTTTAATAGTCAAACATCTTAAGAAAATTCAAGGATGAAAGTCACTGAAGTCAAAATTTCCTGGAAAAGAACACTTTTCCAAATCTTTTATACAGACAAAATTTCCTGAAAACACATCTTCAGTAAAATTTGCTGAATTCAGGAAATTTCCTGAAAATTTTAATCCCTGAAAATTGTAGGGTAGAGCTCCAAATGCACCCATTTTCGGTGTATTTCTCATGTATTCCTTTGTTTTTTGAGAGTCAAATCACCACTCCGTACTTGTCAAAGCGCCAAGTCTGACATACTTTCCTTTTAATTTTATAAGCATTATCTCTTTGATTTTACCATTATTTTTACAATAAGCATGAAAGTGTCTGAAAAGCAAGAGAAACAACTAAGAAAAAATAATCCAGATTGAAATGAGTATTTCCAAACAAATTCCTCCAAAAAACATGGGAACCCAATTTGGACCAACATTGTCAGGAGGGATTAAATTTGGGATTTCTTTGGTGTGAAGCTGTGGGTATTGAATTGTACAAGTAAATGCTGTTAGAAACTGATTATCCACAAAAAAGCCTGTATAAGTCTAAATCATAGGCATAATGGAATTATTGAATTGTGTTAGTAACTCTAGCAACAGAATGGTGATTTTACTGAGAATCAGCTATCGAGCCAGTCAAGCGCTGTTCCTTGCTTACGCACAATTTGGCGGGAAAATGTAAGATGCCCCATATTGCGTTGTAGTCAAGTAATAGTGGGGCTCTCCACACGGAAGCATCAAATGTAGATGCATCTAGATGAATGTAGATTTCTGAAGTGCAGATTGTGTTCACACAGTCGTGCGTCAATCTAACTTTACTCCTGGTGCGCGTATTGATACGCTTGGGTGTGCGTATGCGTAGAAATAGCGCAACTACGCGTATGTAGACGCGCATTCACTTATGCGCATACGATCGTTTGCTGCAGTTCAGTTTAATCTACATGCATCTAGATGTGCGAAGTACAGATTGATGTGTCCGTGTGGAGAGCCCCATTAGCGCACAACAGTATGCTGAGCGGAGTCACTTCGCACTCGCGCAGCGTCGGTCAAGGCATGGCACTCGTGTGGCGCAATCCCCTAACTTAGCCAAATTTTTAGGGTGCAAATAGACATGTTTCCTATTTGTACTTTCTTTAATTCATGGTTAAATTATAATTAAATACTTGTGTTTCTTTTCTCTAGGTGTCTCAAATGGACTGTGTAATATTGGTAGTAGATACTGGATTACTGTGTACCAAAAGATTCCATTGCCCATTGAAGAGGACTTTGAGATAGTACTACTTTGAGAACAGGATTTTAAGAGCAAGGTAACCTGACATGCATATGTGGCAATGATAATGGACTGGATTGCCAGCATCTGATGTGCCAAAGAATTGCACTACTTACACAAGTTTTGACTGTGACTGTGATATCGAGAACTTCACTACAAGCAGAATACCAACTGCTAAGCCGGTCATGGGGAATCTGGCCCAGTCGCTTCAAGCGTTGATGAACTCACCCAGTAAGCTTCTGAGTTTTATAGACTGTCACATTATTGCGGGTGTGGCACATTAGCTTGTATTGTGGGAAAGATTACCCATCAAAACCTTCATCAAGGTGCAGTATTGTATCTATTAGTAGAATTGCGCTGTTCTTTTAAAACATGAATGGAGAATTGCCTTTGTCAAAAAAAAAATCCAGCACCTCACTCAAAACCTTATGAACAGGTAATAGTTTGTATGGGTTGTGTCTAGTGGGAACGAAGAAAAGCTTATTTAAGACATTTTTTATTCTCCTGCCGCAGCAAGAAAAAGAATCAAGGAAGCTCAACTCGCTTATCTTTCCTGAGATTTTTTACTTAGTAAATGTTCATTGTCAGAGACACTATAAATTGAAAAATGTATGTAGAGAATAAATGTGTATATTTTGTCTGAAATGTTGAGTGTGGATATTATTGGTTGTACTAAAACACCACATCATAAGTTTTGTCTATTGATTTTAACATGCCTGCCAATGTGCTCAATTAAGTCTCCAGTATCTTTGGGCACTGCAGGCAGGTGTCATTGATTTGTGATGCACATTTAAATAAGTAAATTTCAAACATTCATGTCTATATTTTATTTCTTGTATTTTATAACAGCCTCATCCCAAGGGATGGGGCTGTTCATTCTATTCATTCTGATGAGTTAATAACTTAACAAGAAGTAGCGCGAGGGTGAAATATCTCACAATATATTTGGAGGTTAAGGTCAATTAGTTGCTTGCAAATTAAGGGATGTAAGCACCTTACTCAATGTTACGTTTTTGCAAGTTTATTTTGAACCATAACTTTTTAACAAAGTGCTTAAAGTTAATAAAAGTATACATTTCCAGAAAGGAATTTTCACAAGGAACATGATGGTGATGTTGATGTCTGGATTTGGTGTTTTAAAGCATCTGTGCTGCTCAGATGGAATACATTGAAATTTCTGGGCACATAAATTGAGGCTGCATCCAACTTAAATAATGTGCATGTGCCATACTGCTTTTATGTTGCGAGTGCAAGAAAGTTGTATCGGCAATAGCTTCCATTTTTCATAAATTTGGATTTCACATTAAATGTCCACATTTTCACATTAATGTCCAGTCTTGGGTCAATGGCTATTGAAATGGTTCTTCACTGGTGATACGTGTCACCTTAAGAACCATTTCAAGAGCAACTAACATATGGAAAGAGAAAGAGGGAATTTCCCATTCTAATGAAAACATATGGCAGCCATTGCAGATATGACTTTCTTGCACTCGCATGACGATTTGAGCTCAAGATCAAGCTTCTCCCTGCAAATAATGGATCCTTGCAAAGGGTGAATTTCAGTCAAAGCGAGTCACTTGAGTCCTGTTCAAACCAACTTTATGCTGTGCATATTGGATATTTCCACAAGAGCGTAAGTCACATATATTACCATAAAAAAATGATCAAAAATCAGTATCTGACCATAGGAAGGTGCTGGAATGATGGTTCTTGCATAGATTGA
>JXSR01S013546.1:13630-27807 GCA_000969725.1 Ophiothrix spiculata
GGTATGTGCACTCTAAGAATGGGATAGAATACTAATTTTGTATTTGCTTAGTTTGCCTGCGTACTGCATAATTTAGCTTGAGCGTTAAGCGTTTCGCAAGCACCAGAATTAGACCAATCACATGCCGTAAATACTGCATAAATGAGTTGACTTTCATGCAAACCGGGGTAGCAACAAGCATTGGCTCCAAGAACTCAGCGAATGGAAAAAAATTATTATCCTCCAAAATACTGTAGTAACCCATCATTGTTCACAGATGTTAAACTATACAGACTTGTTATCCACAACAAATTGACACACTTGAATATTTTAAAAACATATTCGAAGTACCATAAAAATGCAGGTACTTTTAGCAGGATGTTACATGATGAATTCACAAATTAATTGTTATCTACCAACAATGTTTTAACAGCATACAGTAAGCAAGGCAAGTGAAAAGATTTTCAAGAGGTCGAAAATGTTTATAATTTGAAACTTGCATACAATACAAAAATGTTTAAATGAACCTCGAGCATATATGACATTTAAAAATTCTCTAAGGACTTTTTGTGTATTTGAGGCTCAATCAAGAAATAATGAGACTGTTAAAGAGTGGTTGGTAATCTCTTGTGAGGAGCAAGTGAGAAATAAAAGAAAATATGTTAATTGCAGGGGTGTGAGAGTTCAGCTTTTATTTTTAAAAAGCTGATTTAAAAAAAAATAATTTCAGCTTTTTCTTTCATTTTCAGCCTGTTTTCAGCATTTTGTCACTATTTTCAGATTTTTTTATTACCTGGCTCTCACAGCCCTGTAATTGCTTTGAAGAATATTCTATTAATGCATGTTTTTTACAAAATTGGGCACACAAATAAAGCTAAAACAGAATTTGTATTCAAATGACCGAAATCAAATCTTCAACATGAAGACACATTTTAAGCAAATTTACATTTGCCCTTTGAAACTTAAGTAATCAAAAGTAGACGCCAATTGCGTGTCTCATTTCCATAGATATGCTGATCAAAACACACACATGTTGTTTCTATTAAATCATATACCGTTAATCTAATAACAAGGCTTGCTGACTGGATGTGATGTGAATTCTATCACATACAAACAGGTCTCAATGCAGCCATGTGAAATAGGATGTGCTGGGGTTACTTGGATCGTAAAGCAAATTGAAACCTTTATTGACTGTAACTTGTGACCCGTCAAATCCAAAGGTACCTTAAGGCCGGCATAATTTTACCAGTACAGAAACTTTAAACTTGATTTTCTCAATAAACTATAGTTTTCTGAATCAGCCTGATGCCTTTTACCAATTTGGATGTAACTTTGCAACCGAACATCCAATAAGCAAAAGCAAGGTGTCATTTTAAACCTTACATTATAATCTTTCAGATGAGTCCAAAAAATCAATTTTCATTTTGGGAACCTTATAAAAGGTACTTTTTGATATGACATGTTACATTTATTCATCTTATGTGGCATTAATTTGATGTAAATTGAAAAAAAGCATCTTATAATGATCTATCATACTACTAGGTCTGGGACTAAAACCCAGGTACCCGCCAATCATTAGCTTACCCGGGTACAAAATCTGCCGACTGATTACCCAAACTGGATAACATAATTTTTTTGTGTGTTCAATAATTCATGATAAAGTCATCCTCTGATCAAAGTAAACATGATAAATAATGACCACAATCGGCGAAAAATATTTTTTTTGGTGTAATTGAGACATCATATTGTCGTAGTAGACCTATCAAATCCGTAGACCAGTAGACCCATTCCCGTTCTAACAATGTAAATGCTCAATTATCAATACAGTCAGGTACCTGGGTACCCGACCGAAAAATAAGTCGGGTACCCGGGTAGCAAATTACCCGAAAAGTCCCAGGCCTACATACTACCCATCATAGTCACATTGCGTTGAAAAAAAATCATCTAACTGTATTTTAAACTACACATTTAAACTACATATAAACAATGGTGGGTTGGCCAAAAATAGCAGTCTTGTACAAATTATTTTGCCACCCTGATAATGAAATTAACATTAAAAAAGGGCGTATCCAAAAAAAAAAAATATGAGCTTACACATACAGTTCTGGGATAAAGACATAGATCAGTTCGGGAAAGGTCGTAATAATCCTAAGTTATGGTGTATGAATTGTATGAATTCCTTTACACCTTAAAGGAATTCATCCACTCTTTAGTTTGAATCAAGTTTTGGAGCAACCTGTAAAAATCTTAGAATTTTTAAAAGCATTTTCATATGAATCCATGGGGTCAAATTCTACAAATTTAGCTATGAAATTTTGAATTCTATCTGCCAAAGTTTTTTGGAAAATTAAAAAAAAAACATTTTGACAGATTGAATTTAAAAATTTCATTATTAAAATTTTATAATAGATCCCATTCAATATGAAAATATGCATCCTGGAGCTTAAAAATATTAAATTGTGTCCCATGTGGTCCATTCTACCCTACGTATAGCAAGCTAGTGGTTGTTTACATCACTGCTGTATGGAAGCATGCATGCAAATGTCAAAGGCTCCCTGTGCAGTTAGAGGTAGCATATTACTTGCAGTATCATTACAATAATACTTTTTTTACAAGATTCTAAATATAATTCCATATGGTAGGCTTATTTCACATTATGAGGATCCATAAAAGAGATTTTAATGATGTACAATTTAGAAAATAGGGTTTGATAGCACATAACATATTGTTGTTTTAAAATTGAATTCAAAAATATTTTAAAGGGCACATATCATGTGCAGGATGTTATAATACTACAGAACTTCAGTAAGTAGTTATTGTTATATACATACACTGGTGTTTGGTTTTTTTGACAGTTTCACACGACAGATATCCACAAAAGAGTTTTTCTTTCAAATTTCATGCAAACGATCCAACCAATTTAAAATTATAACCAAAAATAAATACTTTGCTCTGTAAATTTACTTCTGGACAGTATCTGTATACATCTTTAAAATGGAACTTGTTTTGGCCATGAAATTATTTTCACATGGATTATTTTGAGAAAAATGTGACCAATATTTTATGACAAAATTGCAAAAAAGTTTGGAAAGGTTTGAAACATTTAGACCAAGCCCCATTTATTATAGTAAATGTCAAGCAATTAAGTCCCATTCCCTTCTCATGTGCTGTATGTTGCTGTAGATTTGGTCTATCATGCATACACTTTTTTGGTTACTTTAATTTGTTAGAAATTGTTCATTTCTATTTGTATACATCACATACATTTATTGCTAAAAGAAGAAAAAAAAAACCTGCCATTTATTTAGGTGCAATTAAGCTAAATTTACAGTTGATTTTGTTGATTGCAGAACATGTTAAAAGAACTTGAGGAGTTTGCCTTCAAAGGATGCCCTGATGTAAGAGGATGCAAGTCACAAGATGCTCAGATGCTGGAAGATGCTGTGAGTATACGATAACAATACAATATTGGTGCAATCAGGCTTGACTCCCACTGGATCTTTGATGCACTCTTCAGAGACCAGATTTGCAGAATCATATTGGGTTTGTCAATTTCTATCAGGTGGTGTGATTAACCCTAACCGTACTGATCAATTCTCCGTTTAAAAACTATCTCCTCGGAAATCTGCACGTTAAAAATGGCGGGTTTCCACCTGGAATCGAACCTGGGACCTATCGCTTCCCGACCCAACTGTCACTATGTCAAGCCACCGAGTACGCGCTGCCATGGCAGCGATTTCGTGACCATTGCTAACTCCGGTCTATGACACATTTGGACTTAGGCGATATTCTTACCTACATGGATTGTGATTTTTGTGTGATTTTGTACGGTTAGGGTTAGATAAATACATAGTGGTGAACAAATGTGTGTGCCTCTCTTTGAAAAGGATAAACATAGCCTTTCTATTAAAGAGGATTGCAAAATAATAAAGAAGATATCTTTATAAGTCAATGTGAGGACCAAATTTAAAGAACTTAAAAGAATCAATGAAAATCGATTGATACCTTTTATTACACCCTGTAAATTAACCAGTCATGATATAATGTGAGTGTTTCCAGAAGCAGTATTGCTTAGCAACAGTATCTGCAATGAAAAATACTGTGAATGAATGTAATCCAAAAATTATTATCATATCCTCGTTAAGAAAATTTCCTAAATTTTACTCATGGGAATTTAAGAATATTGGGTAAAATTCAATAAAATTCCTTCAAAAATTTCATAATTTGGAGACTTGGAAATTCCCCATTTTTTGTCATTGAAAATGGCCAGGCCCATAAAGAAATAATGCAAAAAAAGTTTAAAGTCTTCAACTAAATGAAGGTATAATGTCTTATAATACTGTGACATTCAATTATAAGAATTTAAGAGAAGGTATTGATCAAGAAAAGTAACCAGTATTCATTTGGATCAATTACAGAGTGAGAAGGAACATGAATCAAAGATCACCGAGCAGAGGGAAAAACAAATGGAACTCATCAGCCAACTTAAAAATCAGCTGGACGACTTAGAACAGTTTGCCTATGAGGTGAGTAGCCATCTTGTTTTAACCCCAAACAAAATAAGTTATAGGACTAGCAAATACCATCAGAAGTAGATAACGTACAGGCAGAAAACAAAGAATCTGAGAAAATTAGATATACAGGGACTGAATTTTGTAATGAGCAGGCGAGCAAAAAAAAGCTCTCCTGGATCTCTCAAGATGAGCAGTAGACGAGTTTTCAAAAAACTCATCTGGAGAAATCAAGACGAGCACTTTGGTTAGTTTAAGAATTAATACAAATGCAATTTTTTTACTGAAATTCCCCATGAGTCATGACGCATGAGTCATGACATGTGCTGATCCACACCAATATCATTTCATATGATTTTAATTTTTGACATGACATGTGCTGATTCACATCAATACTATTTTTTTTAATTTAAATTGCTTTCATGCCCCTTTGTGGTTCAAGTTCTGATCATGAATGTCAGTGACTCAAAGATTTTACATTTCATTATCTATTTAACGTTATGTTTAGTACTGAAAATGCTTCCGTTGACATATGTCCTCATACATGCATACAACTCCT
Organism: Ophiothrix spiculata; assembly: GCA_000969725.1. NCBI lineage: Eukaryota > Metazoa > Echinodermata > Ophiuroidea > Amphilepidida > Ophiotrichidae > Ophiothrix > Ophiothrix spiculata. The sequence goes on from JXSR01S013546.1 coordinate 18,680, forward strand.
CGCTACCCTTTCATTTGCTTTCATTTTGTCATCTCTTTCAATTATGTTTGACGCACACATTTTTGCACTTAATTTTAACAGCATATTCTGTTCCGTACTACAGTCTCATACTGTAACTTGTGGAAGATGTTTTGTAAATTCCATTTTAGGAATGTATTTACTGGAATCTCTTTCCCCGTGTCTATCTTTTGCTTTATTTATTCTTTGGTTGCGCCGCGCCGAGGCTACCGACTCCGTCGCCATTTTGATTGCTTCGAGGTGATTTTATATAATCAGGAAGAGATTGATTGATGAATATTAATGAGTAACTATTAAACACGTCATCGCATTTTGTGAACGATACAACGTTGATTTCATTGATCATTCTCTGCTTTAAATGACGTCATGCATACTTAATATTCTAAACATCGCGAGGTCTCAGGCACTTGCAGATGGTATCAATGTTCACTAACATTTGCTCTTGGAACCAAAATGAGTTCATACGTCAGTAACAAGTTTAATTGTAGTCTGATCATGTTCCAAGATCGCTTCAGCGAGAGCATTTATGAGTTACAAGATTGACGATAGCGAAGTCGGCAATTCATTTATTTAGAGCTTGAAAACTCTTGGCACAATCTGACGAGGCGCGCAATAAATTGCTCGGACTGAAAGGCTTTTAGATGCGCGATGACGCGCGAAAGCGCGCGCGCGCCTTAAAATTCAGTTCCTGATATAAAATAAAACGATTACTGGTACCCAATTTGTCATGAAAGGCTGTTTTTGTCCAGATTTCACTTATACTCTATAAACCTTGAAGTATGCAACAAGCAATCAGGCTCTGTTACAAGATCCAAGGAATATCCCTTGTATTCTACAACATTTTGAAGTGTTGTTTTTGTATTGTTTAAGAGACTAGCAATGATTATTAAAATACATTTGGTACATGAATCTTTCATGATTTTGGTATTTTTTTGGTATAAGTTCATTTGAATATTCAACATGATTGGATACGATGTTATGATTCGAAAGTACAGACTTATTTATTTTCTTGTATGGTCATATTGGTTTGTGTGTTAGTATCGGTGGCTAGTTGCATACTTCAAGATTTTAAAATGTATTTCCAAAAATGATTTACCACATGATAAAGGAATTGTGATTAAAGCAGAATGTGATATGAAGACAATTTTAGATGTGATATATGTAATACATCAAAAACAATATAAATTTGATAAAAGATACTGGCATGTATTTGAGCTTCTATCTTATTTTTAATCAGGAGTACATGGTTCACAAGCACCATATGTTGACACAGGTAAAGTTAATTGCTGAGTGTGTGATAACTCATCTGTTGCTACAGTCCAATTGTCAACACTGATACACAGGATAGTTGGTGTACTGTAAATTGAAATTCTGGCTCAAGATGTGAGTGATCAGTAAACAAACATTGATGCCATATGACAATAAAAAATGTTGTGTTAGTTGATAGTGTCAACAACTGATCGCATTTTTGATCATAGTAGTCCTTATCTTCTTTAGACCTTCATTGCCAGGTATGTGGGCACGTGTGGCATAGCGGAACAGTGCAGGACTCATAATCGAAAGGTTGTGAGTTCGTGCCCCGCTAGTGCCAACGTGTTGTGAACCTGGGCAAATCACTTTATCACACTTGCCTCGTTGATCTGAGCTCATTGGGGAGCTGTTTAGGGGGAATATCACAACCTAATTGCTGATAGGTCATTTGTCATTGGCTGCAAGTGTCCTAGAATAAGGCGAAAGGATTCCCTTGTATGGCAATATAATAATGGCCAGTGCTTTGGATCCAAAGGCGCAATATAAATGCCGGAATTATTTTTATTATTATTAATTGATAATTTGATGTATTTTGAGAAAAGTCTTGCACAAATTATCAAGCCATTGATTGATCTCTATTCCATAAGTAATTGCCCTGCGTTCTTTGACAACATTATGGCAACACAATGTTGATGAAGATTATCATCACATCTGAAAATATCACACCATCTCCAGTCCTCGACCTGACTTTTCCATTCCTTGTCCTTAGACATTCGCTGACCGGCTGACCCCTAAAATATCAGTACTGTATTTTTCAACTTCCTTGGTTAGCTGGGCAGATTTACCAGTGTAGTGAAATGTTTTAATATTCCAACATCCAATGTTAGAGATTTCAGTGCAACACCGTCTTTGGCACTGAACACCCTGTCCACTTTGGTTTAGTGGTGTCATACTGTCCAAAGACGTAATGTCACCACATCCTCTTGAATATGGATTGCAATCCTGCCATAGCCAATTGCAGCATCCGCTGGTATTCAGTAATTTTAACGGGGCTTGGTACAGAGGTTTTGGCACCATGCCACCCTGGGGCTAATTTTATTAACATTTAAATACATCGTTAACGCATTGTAAGACTGAACCCAATGTTAATTTGCGATTACCTCCAGGTCCTTTGTAATGTTGCAAAGGATTTGAATTTCACCTGTGTTAAAGTCTTATAACGTACAATGTGTTGTCCGCTTATGAATTGGTTTCACGTCTTTGTAAGATTCCATCTAGCTGCGAGCTAAAACCTTTGTAGCTACGATGCATTGTAATTGTTTAGTGAAATCGACCCCTGATCTTTCGCCAAAAGGAATGAATCTATTGGCTACCAACTCCCATTAAATAGAGGAGGTATTTAAGGATGTTTCCAATAGTCTTCACAAGTTGGCCGTCCACACACTCTGCATACAATACTATGTGCTGATACTAATTCTATCTACACTATTATTGTTTCAAATAAATTTCAGCCAACACGTATCCACAAGCTGTGACAAGCACAGGACATCGGGAAGTACGCAACACTGTTTCCAATCAGTTATAACAGTACTGTTGTGTATTTATGTAAATTGCATATGCAATACTATGACACAAGGCTCTGAATTTTCATGTCTGAGAATTATTTGAAACAACAATAGCATGCACTATCAGCTACAAGACTATAGCATGATAGGCAATATAGAGTACCCTTTACTTTAACTAATCATGTGTTTGTTTTCATTTCCATTCTACAGGAAGGCACATGTGGCTTACCGCAAAGTAAGGTGATGGAAAAACAAAGTGCAATCATTGATGAATTAAAAGATAAAATGGGTATTAAATTAGACGACTTTGACCAGCTTTCAACGGATGAATTGAGGCATATGGTTGATAATGCTGTAGGAAGGGTAAGTGCTTGAGTGATTCCTCTCTTGAATTGAAGGCAATAATTATAGGTTAATAAATGGGTATTTCATATGCGAGTGAAATGAGACAAAATCAATGCACGCACGGTCAATTTTGATGCGTCCAATTCACTAGGCCGAGTGCATTGGACAGCAATCACAATTTATCGCAAGTGCATTGGTTTTGTCTCATTTTACGAGCATAATGGAATGCAAATTTATTAATCTAATTCATAATCATCAGAAAAATAATATTTTATCTTTTGTGAAAAGAAATAATGCCTTTAATATGACCATCGAAACCACAAACTTATCTAAACTAAATAAATGATCACCCGACAAAAACAATGAAGCAATCATATGCACGAAACGCCCGACACGCAAACCGGAACGCAACAAGCGCAGTGCATTGTGAAAATCCACTGCACTCCACATACTTTATATTCTTGCGTTCTGATTGGCTAGGTGACACGCGGAGTGTATGAATTGCTATTGTAGTCCACCACAAAATCCAACTGGACATGAGTTAAGCACAGGGCATCTGTAAGCAGATGCCATGTGGCATTTTGATAACACAGAACTTTTTAAAAGATGAATATGGACAAGTAAGATGAACAGGTTTAAGTTCTTTGGAAGACGTTTTAGATTTTCTAGTGTAATCATTTACATTTTCAAACAGGCCCGTAGCCAAGTTTTATTCAAGGGGGTTCGGGTTTTCAAAAAGTCGACCTTTTGGAGGAAAAAAATTCGTTTTGGTAGACCCTAAACTATTTAGTGGTTTTCAAAAGTGACAAGCAAAAAGACAAGATTTTTGTGGACCTTTTTGACACTGGCTACGGGTTTGTTTTCAACACACCAGTAGCTTTTGATATGATTCTTCAGTTGATCAAGAGTCGCATATATATGGGAGACAAATTTAGTAGATATTTTTTGAATTTTAATGACAAGGTGTTCAATGTATATTTATGGTAGTCATTACAGATATGCCTTTCTTGCGCTCACATGACAATTTATTATTATTCATTTCTTTTACAGATAGTTAATCCAGTTAAAGTAAAAGAGCAAGTAATAGGTCAACTCAAGAATCAAATTGGTGACTTGGAGAGGTTTATAGAATTCCTGCAGGATGAGGCAACTGCTGAAGAATTACAAGAAATGGTAAGAAAATGAATCATTAGACAATAATAGCTAACTGTTTCAAATGGTTAACCGTACATGTGTTCAATTGTCATGTTTTCTTCGGTTTTTCAGGCTGAAATTCCAGTGTCAGGTTGCGTATCACGCATCATAAACTAACGTTTTTAACTATTTAAAAACTTGTCATAGCGCCATCTACTATTCACTGCGCATCAGTACAAATCACTGAAATCAGTGCAGTGGAAAAACTCCGCACAAAGAAAAGATCTGAAAAGCAATAAAATATCACGTGAAATTCTCAGATTCTGAGCAATGGAGGTTCAAATCAGTTACAGGTGAATGATAAATCGACTTTTGTGGTTCTCTAATGCCATTGTTTAAAAATGTAGGATTTGCTCCCTCCATAAAGTACTTTGGCCAAATAAGCATTGACAGTTTTGCACCATGCCTGAATGATAAAAAAAAAATGATGTAAAGTTATTATCATTAACAAATGCATATTTTCTTCTCATGGTGGTAATCATCATTATTAAAGGTGGTTTCAGAGTAGCTGTCGTTGCAGCAGACGACCAAGCTTGTAGACCAAGCATTTGCAATTATTTATAGATTAATAACTGCGTATTACTTGATGCGGGTGAAATTGTACAACAATAATGCACTGCGTGCTGAAGTTTGAGTTGTCTACACTCACAAGACGCAGCTGAGTGAGTTGGATAACTTTGACTTCAGCACAAGGTGCATTATTTTTGTGCAATTTCACGAGCATCAAGTAAAGAGCAGTTATTAATCTATTTCATACACGATAATGTTTAGAATAAAATTGCACAGAAATTAAACGACATAATTATTTAAAAATGTGTTTGCTATTTCAATAAAATATAGAAAATACAACCATCCATCATCCCATGTTAATCATTGTAATTATGATTTACCTTTCTTTTAAAATGAAACTTGCCATACAAGCGCGAGCATGTTACACGTACATGGTATTGTACAACGCATTACGCGATACTCAGCGTGCAACTAGACGAGAATAATGAATGCGTAAAAGTTACCAACTGTCCAATTATATTTACAATTTCAACGCGCAATCAATGCAGAGTGTATGAATATGAGTTATCGTAATGTAGCACAACACATTTGCATATTGCTCCGATGGTCTGTCACAAGACAAAATGAATTCATTCCAACTCAAAACAACATGTTGTTGCGAACATCACGACAGAGTTATCGATATATCAGCTTCTTGTGCTAGTTGCAATATTTTCTTGGTATAACAAGGTCGAGTTTGCTCACTTGAAATTTTTGACGTCACACTGGCTGTACGACCACCACGACAGACATCCTGAAACCAGCTTAATCCATGAATGATGCAGTTGCACTTACAAAAATTCCATTCACAAACAAAAGGGAATAATTGTAGTCGGGACGGCAGCAATACCTGTATTAAATATTACTATTTTTTTGTGATACTTTTTATCAGAAATTACATAGGAAGGATGATGACAATGACTCTTTGTCTGGAGGGCAGTGTTGTACATCACCAGCATCAAGGAAACTCAAGGCTGAGAAACATCAGAAAACTGCTGAGGATGTTAAGGTAGGCAGATTATATTAATTGAAAATGGGTATCATTTGTGTCATAACTCAAGATTTGAATTAGAGAGATACTTGGGTCAATAAATTTGATTTATTATTACTTTGCATTCAGAGTTAAAAATGCTCTGCTGGATATTTTCCCATCACTGTGTTAAGCTACAACAACCGTCATTGCCGCATTTGGCGGAGATTCTTAAATTTCTTTGATAGTTGTTTTCCCTCAACTCAAGGATTATTAGTAAATCTGTTATTTTAATCTATTTTAAAGCCAGTGAGTGTCTTTATTCATTTTTTTTCACAATATAAACAAGACATTTAAAGAAAAAGATACACAGTTACGCAAAATTTTTGAAACAGTCACTATATAATTACATTATACAGTTAGTAAAAGCTTATATCAGAATGCATTAGGAAAGGTCTCCATTTCTTCATATGAAAATTGTATTTATCTCTATTCTTTGCAATATATTTTCAACCTTCTCAGCAAACCTGACAAAGTTTTCTAAATCAATAAATTGAGGTTGAATATCTTAAACTCTGCAATTAAAGATTTTATCTTCTACATAATAGCACAATAGTATTCAGCTTGATGTTTTCATTTATACCAAAATGCACTTCCTAGCATTTTGATACATTTGTATCATTTGAAGCTCATGTAGCCAGTTAAATATGATGTGCCACAGCTTTGAAACATTGTCATATATTCATACACTCCGCGTGTGTTGCGCGTGTCACCTAACCAATCAGGACGCAAGAATATAAAGTACGCGGAGTGCTGTGGATTTTCACAATGCACTGCGCGTGTTGCGTTCCGGTTTGCGTGGCGGGCGTTTAGTGCGTGTGAATGTTTCATTGTTTTTGTCGGGTGATTATTTATTTAGTTTAGAGAAGTTTTGGACTTTGATGGTCATATTAAAGGCCTTATTTCTTTTCACAAAAGATGCAATAATATTTTTCTGTCGTGTATGAATTAGATTAATAAATTTGCATTCCATAATGCTCGTAAAATGAGACAAAATCAATGCACTTGCGGTAAATTTTGATTGAAGTCCAATGCACTCGGCCCCTACGGGCCTCGTGAATTGGACGCATCAAAATTGACCGCGCGTGCATTGATTTTGTCTCATTTCACTCGCGTATGAAATGCGCATTTATTAACCTATAAACATAACATAAGATATTCCATTTTTTCATCCTTTTTACAATAAGTGCATATATAGTCAATTACTAATCCAATTTTATACATTATCATGCTTTGAGGTGTCCAAGTGTGGGAAAATATTGGATCCAAAACATGATAATGATAAAATTGGATGATTTACGCCCGATATTTATTGGTCTCGCTATGAGTTTTAAAATATTGGGCTCGACTGCGTCTCGCCCAATATTTTTGCAACTCATAGCTCGACCAATAAATATGGGCTCAATCGATCCAATTTTATACCAATAATTTGTTGTTGGGAGGATTCTGTGAATAAAACGATACTGGAGGTAATGTGTTTTTGTAACAAGTGCACATCTATATGGCATGCTATAGATCTCCTTCCAATTCATTTCATTGACATGTACACGTGGGACAATCTCAAAATCAGTAGCCCATTTATTCTGTGACGTAGGAGTTACAGTTGTAGAACATTTGATATACAAAGGAAGTTATTTCCTTTGAGCTTTTTGATTATGCCAATAACATGGAATCATGAGACAAGTTATGACCAATTAACTGCTTCCCATAAGAAATTGACACTGCACTAACTAAACCAAAGTAAAAGAAATTACAGTTAAGTGGATTTGAACCCTGTAAAATTCATAAACTGATTATATAGATGTTTTTGCGTGACAAATCCAGAAAGTTATACTCACGACTTAAGCTTTCGCCATCTTGGCTAATGGCTTGATCACAAGTGACTTGGTCCACTACACTTCCCGGGAAACTTGATTGTAGAGTCTTTACCAGGTTGCTGATGTTTTGAAATTAGCAGAGTGTCATACATGTGATCTAGAGTGTATCCTTCATCGTGGTTGAATGTTTTGGCCACCTTATTACTAGGGCACATAGAAAGACCTCCACAAGTGAACAGCATAAATCGACCATTACAGACCATGTGGCCACATAATAGACTGGGATAAAGCAAAAATCCTTGATAGAGACTCAAATACATATGCAAGGAAAGTTCGGGAAGCCATACAAATACGCAAGAATGTGGCCAAAACATTCAACCATGTTGAAGGATACACTCTAGATCACATTTATGACACACTGCTAATTTCAAAACATCGGCAACCTGGTAAAGAGACTACAACTAAGTTTCCCGGGAAGTGCAGTGGACCAAATCACTTGTGATCAAGCCATCAGCTAAGATGGTGAAAGCTAAAGTTGTGAGTATAAGTTTTGGATTTTCATTCAAAATCATCTATATTTTAAACACAATCCTGCTACAAAAGAATTTATTTACGGAAGTCATAAACTGATTGGTTTGTGACAAAATATCAGAAATAAAATTCACTCCCTTTTGCGCACCATAACAGACAGTTTTCTCTTTTCTTTTATCTTTGAATTGTACCATAAATCATCATCAGATATTGTATCATTTGTTACATTTTTCAACTTATACAATGCTTTCACAACATCAGACAGAAAACATTATTCAACTTATCAAAGCCAAAGTTACACAACCATATCCAATCACCACCAACTTTAGAGATTCCTTCACCCAAGATAACTTTCCACTTTCCTTTTTTTTCTCTATCTAAATACAGTTAAGAATCTAAATACAGTTATGTACTAAGGAAAATCGTGGTAATGAGACATTAGCAATTTCGAGACCCCTCTACAGTAATGAATGATATGACATCACCCCAAGTCAGAAGGGAATTTCCATGTAAACAAATTGTCATGTAGCCTACAATGTAGTTGGGTTTATTGTCTTGCTTACTTTGCCCTTAAATTGAAAATTGAAATTGATAATGATTTATTTATTTTTGTTCAGATGTTATCTTATTTCCAGAAATATATACTAATATTATGACAAAAAAGTGTACATGCATGGATGCACATGCATGGGTGCAGGTGCGAGGTGTAAACTTGCATGCACAGCCCAAAAGTTACCTGTATTTGTGCATGCGTGCATGTGTGCATGTGGTATTTCGAACACTGGCATTCCACCTTAAGGGGCCTGTTAAGGCTTATATTTTGACTTT
>JXSR01S013546.1:35486-47324 GCA_000969725.1 Ophiothrix spiculata
TTGTATGACCTTTCCCTTGGGATCCACCCCACAACTGAATGATTAAGTAGGCGGTCGATACGCAGACGAGACTACTGGTTCGCGAACCATCTTGTTTGCATAGACATGCAACTTAATAAGATTGGTTTTAGATTGTGATTGTCTCAATATGGTGCAACAATATTAGGTAAAAATCATTACAGAAAATTTAATTCAAGAGTCAGTGAAGTCATACTGAGCTTCAGTACCGTTTGTTTCAACACTTAGCAAATATGGACCACAAGGTTGTAGGTCTGGACTCTTTGAATTGTGCTAACAAACTTCTTTGTCAGTTCTAAAAGAACAAAGAAGGCTTTCATTGTTTTCATTGACAACATGTTAATGATCTGCAATAAAATGTTAGGTTTGGCTGATTAACCAGACATGAAACCAGACCCAGATATTTCAGTGGGAGCCTACACAGATCAAAATTAGATAAGTGGTGTAAATTTGAATAACTCAATAATGCCTCGTCCATTTTCATAAGGTGCCATCAAATAAACTACTTTCGCAAATTCACATGTCCCATATACAGTTTTAAAAGTACCCAATATCCGGGTATCCTGCATGATCGATCCTATCTGTAAGTTTTATGCTGTGAACTTTTGACATGACCTAGGCACGTAGTGATATGATTGATCATGCATTATACCCGTATATTGGTTAATTTTTTTACACTGCATTAATCCTAACTGTACTGAGCACTTCTCTGTTTAAAACTATCTCCTCAGAAATCTGCATGTTAAAAATGGCGAGTTTCCACCTGGGTTAGAACCCAGGACTTCTCGCATCGCAACCTAACTATCACTTTGTCAAGCCACCGAGCATGTGTTGCCATAGCAGCGATTTTGTGACCATTGCCAACTCCGGTCTATGACGTATTTGGACTTTACCTTACTATGTGGATTGTGATTTTTTGATGTTTTGTACGGTTAGGGTTAAGAGACGTGTGAAACTAGTCTGTGGATATTCCATTTGTTATCATAGAAGTCTGATAATTTGTGATATTTTATATTGAAAGTAATACAACAATACATTGTGATTTGATTTTTCAGATGAGTACGAGTCGAGCCTTGATGACCCCACTGACAGCGTGCCTATCACCACCCAGGCATGGCAAAGGAGATGTCAAAATGCATGTGTGGGATCTATTCCTGAAATATTTTGAAATTAAGGTATGTGCAGATGTCCTTGGATTGGGACAAATACATTATCAATTATGATAGATTGAACATTATACAAGAATTTTTGCATAAATTACATAAATTTGTAAAAATTTATGGTCATGATTATTCAAAAATTTTGTCATTTGTTGCATTTTAAAACCATGACTTTATTTTGATCTTATCGATTTTTGACAGCTATCACTACAAAAGTGTTTAAATCCAAGCCTTAAAATATGCCCAGCTTGACATACAAACCTCTTATTTTCTGTGTATGCCAAAGCAGAATTCTCTTTTGGTACACACCTGTATTTGGAAGGGAAGTAAACAAACAACAACCATATGTGATGACTCGACCCGAAAAGGGGGACTTTGCGACAGAACACTTTTCGAGAAACTGATGAAAATAGGCAGCAAAAACAGGGGCGTAACAAGGGTGTCTGGCGCCCGGGGCAAGAAGTAAAACTGGCGCCCCCCCCCTGGGGGGCAACTTAAAAAAGTATGCCCCAAAAAATTCCAGCAGCTTTGAAAATTTTCTCTTTTTTTAGCTAAAATTGGTAATTTATGCTTAAATTTACCTTCCAGCGCGCAAAAAATTATATGTTTTTTGTAGTTATATTTGCTTATTTAAGCTAAAAAGTACCGACACCTTAAGGGCGCGCGGAGCGCGCAAAAAAATTAGGCAAATATGGGCTAATTTCAGCAGTATTTACCCTGTTGTTGGTCCAATTATTTTTCATGTAGTGGTGATTTGGCGCCCCCGCAACTTGCCCCCCTTGCCCTCCCCTAGCTATGCCACTGAGCAAAAAATAAATAAAATAATAAGAATTTCCAGCACATTTTCTGTTGTAAAATTTGATTGTCTTGATCAATTTCAACAAGTAAGGTGTCATTTTAAAGCTTAGAAAATGCTGTAACAGATGAAATGATAAAATCAAAATTGATATCATCTGCAAAGTCCCCCATTTTGAGGTGAGCCATCACATATGTCTGTGTACATGCATGTGCATTTTTGGTCGTGCTGTTGATTCGCAGAAAAGATTCTGATATATTTGTGTATGTGTGTTGACCTTTCAGCATGGCACTGACTATGCCAGATCAACGGCCAGGAAATTATCACAAGCATTTGACTTGGATATTGTAGGAGGCACAGCCATCACAGCCAAGCAAACAATGTTGGCTGCAATAGACTATGTACATGGGTCACATGAACCGCTTAGGAGGAGTAAAGATGCGCAGTTTAAAGCCTTTGTTTGCCAAGCGTTGAAGTAAGTTTTAAAATGTTTGTCATTAAAGGTGTAGGTTCCGATCACATTCTCATCCCCCAGGGCTCAACAGGTAGTAGTGTATTTATTGATGCCAAATGAAAGCTCATATTTTTCTGATTATAAATCCAAATTCTTTATTGTTTTGGAGATACAGCACAAAATGTAAATTTAATTGATATACATATTTTCCCTTTCCTCATCCCAAGGGTTGCATACTTTCTTTTTCTTCTCAGGAGAAAACAAGCCACAAGCTAAGGTTGAAACCTTGCACAATGCATTTCAGAGGTCAAGGTCAATCAGTTAAAAGTAACTTATACACATCCTAAAATAAGAACCTACACCTTGATCAAAATAAAAAAATTCTCAATCAAAATTTTGAGAAAAAAATATAAAAAAAGAGAAAAGACAGAACAAAATTGTGGAAAGTATGCAAAGAAGACTAAAAATGCTAAAATGTTAGAATGAAAATCTTTAAAGTCTAACAATTCAACCTCAATAATTAAAAGAATAAAAAGGTGAACAGGGCAAAGAAAAGAGAACAGAACATCAAATATGATGTACATATGAAGTCCAATGGTGCAAACTTATTCCACAAAAGACCAAAGAGGTGCCCAGAACATCAAAAATGACAAGACAAGTACATTGGCAGATGATACATAGATTTTTCATAGCAGTTCAAATGATGACATGCCAGGAATAAGTGGCATAGTATTCCAATCAATGTGAGTTGTTAAAGGAATAATTAATATTAGTATATTTGCTAATCTGTACTATGTTGAAATTGAAAGTTCTTCATCTTGTAGCACAGGAAAAAATACTTCAAACTTTGGATAAGTATTAGTAGTTATGAATAATTTGTTTTTATTTCTTTTTCAGTGAACACAGACTAGCCCAGTGGTGCAGATTAATATGTAGAAATTCATATCTCATTGAAACTTATTACCAACCATGGAGTTATATGATTAAAACAGGTCAGTACTAAGTCTTTTTATTTCATTCTTGAAGCCAAAGTTGTAATGAGGGTCAACTTTTAATCTTCTGCTACCTTTGCAAGTGTCTTTACCTGAAGAGGACACTTGCTAGATTATTGAAAGCTCAACTCGTTTATGGTTTAATCAGAGGCCTAGATATCCATTGCTCGACATGCAGTCTTTTGGTATGATTATGAGCAACGCATGTGTGAGGAGCGCAGCACACAAGGATGTCGTGAGAGACTAATCATCAAGCGATGTTCATAGATGGAGATAGACTATGAATATACCAAGATATGTTTGCATCCCAAGATGTGATTGCATCCATGTGAAAAAAGTTCTGAAGCTGACATTAGCTTGAGTACTTAGTATTGAAAACACTGTCTCTATAATATAGAGATGCATTTAGGTAGAGGATAAGTTATGAAGATGACACTTGCAGAGTATTGGAAGCTCGGCTCTCTAATATTGATGCATCAAGGATAAGACAAAGTAATGTTTAATTTCTCATTTGTTTTCTCATTATCTGTTTGTTTACTCAGGTTTTGATGGAACAATTCAAATATTAGACAAACTGAGTGATGTGAATTTCAGCCTCCCAGTTGATGTTGCTATCATGCAGTTTTATAATATCAGAGATGCATTCTAAGCATTAATAGGAGATCTCTTCTTCCCAAGTGGATGAAAATATGCGGGTCGGCCTTCAAACTTGATCATGATTTATGAGAATCAGTCATTGAAGGATGAACAGGTCAATGCAGAATGCGGTTTGATCTAGATCGAAGCTACACCATATAAGATCTTGTAATATCTGAAGGATGGATAGGGCAACACAAGGGCTGACATTTGGATTGGCTTTCAAGCTATCATGTTAATTCAATCATCATGATATATGATTGGATGAAAATAGATATACTTATGGCTTGACCATAAACCTCTTATGGGTATATCTTTTAGAAAGGAATGATTTTATGAAATGTTATTGATCAGGTCAGGCAACATGTTGACATGTGATTTGGCTTTCCATCCAGATCATGTTAATGTTGTATGAAAGGATGGTTTTCATAAACTGTGATTTAGTAGATAGGTCAGAGCTGACTGTACGCAGTCATTATTGATTATAGATCAACTGCAGATGATTGGGTCTTAGCAGAGGTAGAGAATGAAAAAGCATTTCATGCTATGAAACTAAAGTGGACTGAACTATTGTTGAAGTTATGTTGAAGCTGAATGAAGGGATAATTTGGATGTTTTATGTTTACACCTCAACATAAATCTTTGAAATTTCTGTGAAATTTCAGATCTTTGTTGCAAAATGCCAATTAATATAGACATAATTACATGTGCTTTATGAACCAATGGATGGTACCTGAAAAGCTAGATTTGTAGTCTGTAAAGAGATTGACAAACTGTTTTAAAAGTATTTACTAGACTGACTGCAGACTGCATTCCAGTTTTCAAAGGGACAGCTTTCAAGATTTATTAATGTCACCGGACAATGTGCAATCTATGGATCAATCTTCCAGAGTCCAGAACTCAAGATCTTCCCATAGATATTCAATTTTGACTAAGTTGTTCCAAACAGGAACCTATTTTATTTTCTGCTTGATTTAAAGTTTTGTAGAAAACAGTCTGCCGCATTATTTTGAAAGTTTAGGTACAAATGGACTGAGTACGAAACATTTTCTTGAGTAGTCTCAATTCACCCCTTCCGTACCACAGATTAGGCCAACAAAATAGATAGTTATATTGCCCATAAAGTGCAAAAAGTAGAAATTCTGGTTGATTTGCTAGGAGTTATTTTGTTTTTATACATCCAAGTCAATAAACAGTAAATTCTACTGCTTGGTCTATCGGGTGACCAATTGCTATTATACTTGTTGGATTTAATTCGTGAACGTGTGTCTCTAGCAAATACGCGTTTGTCTCTGACGCAAACGTGCATTTTCAAGTTTGATTTGTGAGCGTGTACGCACAAGACTAAGAAGTACGCGTTCACGAATTAAATCCAACAACTATAGGTCACCAGTTCATAGACAAATAGAATTAAGAACTTGTTTCTTCCATATAACATTTGAATAGAATTTTACAAAAGGTTCTATTTTCAGATTTGGTTCCAGAAAAGATGATCCTTCTTTTTAATTTGGGGTAAATTATGGATGAGGGCAATAGAACGACATATTTTAGGCATCAGCATGTTACGACAGTGAAACTGCTTCAGTGTTATCAGTATTATAGATCTCTTGGTATTCTTGCCAATTTGTGATGCAGTTACACCCATATAGTAAACTAGACATTCCAAAATCATGATCAGTATTACATCAATCAAATATCAGAGGATAATTCTTTCTTTCTAATGGTGTGGCAAAGATTTTTCTTATGTCAGGGGCGGATTTAGAAATTTTCAATATAGGCCTTGTCACCCACTCATTCTCAGATGAAACAAATAAAGGGCTTAGGGGATATTATGAATATTTATATCTACAATCATCAATTTGCAGCAGTGTCTGACCACAATATTAATTGTCAAGCAGTTAAATCATTAAAAAAACATGCAGGCAGCTTGGAGCTGCTCTACCAAAATAAGGGGAGCGCAAGCCGGGTTCTCCCCAACTAATTTGCCATTGTTATGCTTCATAATATTTATGATAACACTGTCATAAGAGTGTAACCTCTGTAAAACAATTTTTTCTCTGTGTTATCAGGTACTTGTAACAAGCAAAATCAATGCTTTAGACCTTGTGTTAGTAGGTTTGTGTTTGCAAATTTTGTTTGAGGGTTCACATGTAAGTATAAAAGATTTGTAACATGTCAAATCGTTTCCTTTGAATGAGTGCTCTGACCTTGCATGCAGTCGAGATAAAATTAAGTTCACCTCTGGCATGCAGGCTTTAGTTAACTCAATTAACGGAATTAGCGGAACTCACAATTTGGATACGTATCCGAATTTAGATACTCCGTATCAAAATTCTGATACCCGTATCTGAATTTGGATTAAAAACAGCTGAAATTAATATTCAGCTTCGCCACGCACCATACTGGTATGTATAAAAGTCAGTAACATTATCATCATTTGTCATCTAAATTCTAAGAAAGTTTTGGCCAAATTATTTTGCCTTCTGTGATAAGGAATTATCAGGACATGTTTCGAAGCTGTCCCGCTGGAATTGCACAGATGGAAATGACATTTCCACAGATACATTTATCATAGATGCAAGAAAGATGTTCTACATGTACTTGCCAGCTTGCGCTATTGATTTGTTTCCTGCGCCACGACAGGCGTATCAGAATTCGGATACCCCTCCATATCCTAATTCTGATACGGGTATCACAATTTGGATACAAAATGTATGTGGGTATCCAAATTCAGATACATATCCAAATTGTGAGTTCCACCAAACTGAGATGTCCAAAAAATGCACAAATGTGTTGCTTATTTTTTAGTGCTTTCATATTTTCTGATTGTAAACTTGTAAATAAGGTGGATGCGGGGTACATTGATAAATATGTATATAAACAGTATATACCAAAGGTGCGTAGTTACTTTATTTGATGGGTACTTTTTTGCCAATGTCTTGGAAAACAGGAACTATATTTATGTAAGCCTGAGTTAGTGCAATAGCTATTTATTTGATAGAGTTGAGTAAGTACTTATATATAACGCCTTGTTTTGAATCATTATTTGTTGTATATAATGCTTAAATGATATGTAACAATATTCTATTAGAAATTACCTTGTGAGTGGGAGTGCTTGATCGATAAGAAGCACATATATATGTGAGTTGGCTTCTATCACAAAATGAGTGTAAAGTCACCAAACTAACAATGTAGTGATAAAGGCAAATCTAAAGTCTTCAGTATGCAAACTTTTAAATGTTATATGGATGTAATTCTTTGCCTTGATCAAAATTCATATACTCAGCTTGTCACCAAGCCAATCAGAATACAAGAATATAAATCATGTGGAGTGCAGTGGAACTTCGCAATCACTCTGCTTGTTGCGTCCCAGTTTGCGTGGCGAGCGTTTAGTGCGTATGAACGTTTCATTGTTTTAGTCGGGTGATTTATTTAAGTTAGAGAAGTTTTGGACTTTGATGGTCATATTAAAGGTGTTATTTCTTTTCACAAAAGATACAATATTATTTTTCTGTTGTGTATGAATTAGATTGATAAATTTGCACTCCATTATACTAATTAATAAGACAAAATCAATGCATTTGCGGTAAATTTTGATTGCTGTCCAATGCACTTGGCCCCTACGGTGCATTGATTTTGTCTCATTTCACTCGCGCATGCGCATTTATTAATCTATAATTAACCAATGAATCTAAGTCATCAATTAGCAATGTATGCAAACTGATGACTTGTGTGATCACAGCGTGCATAGTTGCAGAGGTATAAGCCTGCTTTAACAGTTCTAAGCTGCTACTCTTAAAATTTAATGCTTATTTGACAAATGATTACAGTTACCAACTTACCGTTGCTATTCGTTTACTCTGACCATTTATCAAATAGCATAAACAGTTGTGGCTCTAAGATGGACATGAAGGGACATTTCCCAGTATGTACTGTCTCTTTAACATTTGTGAATTTCTTTACTCTGTAAGAGATCCCCATACACTGCCGCTCTAAAGTATTTCTGCACAAAACCTTTATTCAGCCATATCTCAAAAGGCGTTTATCCGATTTTCATCATTTTTTGATTTTTTGACAGAGTCTATATTGTATAATTATCGAAGTAACTATTCCGGAATTGCATTCATTGCATTTGAAAATATGGCATGTAATGCATATTACTACTTTCATCAGAACATACAAAAATTGAGTTTATATACATTTCTGCGCATTTGTTTTAAAACTTACAACCTGAAAATATTTTCCAGGTACAAGGTAATAATGAGGTTATGAAAAATTGATTAGTTACATAGTAATGAGATTTGTACTTCTGGTGTATTTGTATAATGGTCCATGAAATCAGCCATTTCTAAAGCAATGGATGATCAAATATTAAAAGAAACATTAATTTATTCATATTGAATAGATGAGTTACCTATACTAGTATGAATCTTTGATGATTCTAGGTCGCTTAATATAAAAAATGAGGTTTTTGGACGTTTTTAATTGTGCTGAAATACTTAAGAGTGGGTGTGTATAAAAAAAATTCACCATATTCTTAAGAGGTAATTAAAAAGTAGGTGATTATGGTATGTTATAATTTTGAAATTTTGAAATTCTATTCTTGATCAGGGTATGCTTTTTTGCTAAATTTGAAAAATCCTAGTTTAGGATATTAAAAAAATACTTCACCTTTCAATACATTGTTGAATTTTGTTTTAATGTAAGTGTAAGTTTCTGTATTGTTAATAAGGCAAAAAAAGAGAAACAGTTTGTTTTCTATGACCCAGGCACATTCCTCAATGGTCTTAAATCATGTTCTAGACCGTTAGCTTTTTTCTCTTATATTTGTATAAGAAATAGAAATATTGACAAAAATGTCAAATCCCGATAGTGGAGAAAGGAATATTCCCGAAAAAAGCTTACTGGTATCATTGGACTACGTGAACACAAACGAACTACAATTCAGATCCCCTTTGACTTCTGAACTAGACTATAATTTTGCCAGTATTCAATGTACGAATGGGGAAAATGTGACCAATCAGCTGGCATTGCTTTTTCAAGAATTGCAAAAACAAAAATTTAAAAAATGCAAGCCGCATTGCAATTTTCAGACCTACAACAGGGAATGGACTTGTTTCTTTTTTGGCCTTATTTAGGTATGTTTATCATGAATGATGATGATATAAGGGGAAACTGGGAAATAATAATCCTTCAGGAAATCTCAATTATATATTGTTTTGCATGACAAGGTCCTTGTCGATTATGATGGTAAGCTGGAGTAAACTCTTAAAATATTCATCATCATTAATATTCAATATCGTCATGTACAACTGTCATTTGCATTGTAACAATATTTGTATTTTTTAATTCCATAGATTAAACTTTTGATCACAACACAAAATTGAATACGCTGGAATAAGAACATCCCAACTCCATGTGCTGCCTTCTGTTAAGTTATGTAAAATATAAATTTATGCATATTAATCTCGGAAAATGCTTTCAAATCACTAGAAAGCATTTTCATGTCTTTATCCCAATCATAGTCTCACATTTGACCTTGTAGTTGACTTTGTTAGACATTGTTTGATAATTTTCCTAGCATATAGTTGCAGAGAGGAGCTCATGGAGTTGGGATGTTCTTATTATGACTGTTTAATATAGCAATTATGTACTATAACAATTATCTAACGATGTCTAAAAAAGTAAACTATTAGGTCAAATATGACACTATGATTAGGATACTGACATGGAAATGCTATTTTAGTGATGTGAAAGCATTTTCAGATATTTGTATGCATTTATATTTTAAAAATATGATTAAAAGGCAGCTATTTGAGTTGGGATGTACTTATTCTAAAGTATTCAATTGTTTGCCTTAGAATTTTTAAACTGAAGATTGTTTACTACCAATACATTATTGAACTTTCATTCCCAGTTTTTGTTTTTCCTTTAGATTAAAATGCCACAGATATTTAAATAGAAGATTTTCTTGTAAAGTTGTAAGGAGTGTGTTTCATTGGCTATTTGTATTTTTCATGTTTGTATTTTAAAGCCCCCAATATGCAAAAGCAAGTACTATGTTGCACAAATCTGCTTTACTATTGTTCATTGATTTAATTGTTCACATGATTCAAAAGATATCTTTCAAAATTGAGTATTCCATATGTACCAATCCAATGTTATTCCTATAATTACTGAAAGTACTATTTAAAGTAGAAGTAGTATTAATTGTGAAATTCACAAAGAAATGTATTATATGAATGTGTTTTTGTTGATATATATATATATGGCATCATATTGATCAAAAGTATTTAATTTAACTGTGATGTGTAATGTTATTGGGTAGGAATGTGTTATGTTATTCAATCATTAAACTTATGTTTTCTTATTAGACAAAAGAAAGGGGGGGGGGCTATAATCTTGAAAGATATTTAGTGTTTACCAGTGTTGGAAACACTGATAAGTGTTAAATATCTTTAAAAATACAGTTAGAAATATTTGTCTTGCCCCTAGTATTAAAATGGTATATTCTATGTTCAGAGATGACACGCTTAAGGAAATATCCTGAATTCAGGAAATTTGGTCAAGATTTTGTAATTATCAGGTGTATGAATAATAGAAATACTTTTTATTAAAAGTCTAGTAAATTTGAAGTTTTTTTATGTTTTCAGGACATTTTGAACTCGCCCTGTGGCATCTCTATATGTTACTGTACACCACATTGCTCCCCTCATAACCAGCATTTTTTGCAGTTTTAAATATTTGTGCCTTTTTCAAACTCCTTTCACAATATCAGATTTCAGTTAAACTAAAATATATTTGAAAATTGTTATTTTCTAGATCTATTCAAAATGGAAATGTGTATAAAATGAAAACTTCATAGCAAGTTGTCTTGGTTTCTCATTTTCTAACATACCAATGCATCAATGACTCATAAATCTACTTGTGGAGATATGTTCTTTTTTATCTGCAATAAAACAAAATCGTAAAGGGGATGAGTTTTGTGGTGGACAGTCATAAAGATAAACATGTGTATAATATTTTGTGTGATAAATGCTGACATTCTCATTCTTATGTTGTGGTAACCACGGTAATTTACCTCTATTTTAATCCTTAATTTTTTGGTATATCTGTAAGAGAAATATGATTTTTTGTCCTCGAAAATCTTAAAAAATTAAAGAGGAAAAGCTAGAGTCGAAGAAAAAACCCCGATCTGAATACCCTTAAAAATATGGTTTATTTGTAAGAAAATTGTTACATTATTATTTAACAGAAACATTCCAGTTCAAGTAGAAGGGATCACATGTAATACCAAAAAGTTTTCTCCTGTTGTGGTCACCAGTGTGTGCTCAGACATAACCAATTAATTTGAGCACAAATGATAAGAGGAAATAATTCAACAATAGTTAACGATTTATGGTTGGTGTAAATTTTAACAAGACAATTTTGTCCAATTTTTTAGTGGTATACTTTCAAATTTGATGGTTACAATTTGAAGAATGAACTGCAAGTATTATCCAAATAATTCATTCCTATTGTTGAAATAGAGAAAATAATATTATTCACTAGTGTTATGTTTAATGTGCAAAAAATTATTATCTTTCTTACCACAAATTGTGCAATGTTAATTTTCACTGCAGTCTAGGGGCCCGTTTCATAAAGATTTGAATCAAGCATACATTTTTATCAAGCATAAAATAGGTTGATACAATGTAAATTTACGTTTGAAATCAAACGTACGCTGCTTGATTCAAATCTTTATATGAAAGGGGCCACTGCAATCTAAATTGAACCCATGTA
>JXSR01S013547.1:3189-16433 GCA_000969725.1 Ophiothrix spiculata
TTTTTTTTAATTTTTTTTTTCAATACTCTTCCACGGACCGCTTGGTCGATCGGCCGCTCCAGCCTTCACAACTTCCCCCACGACATCCAAATCTAAACAATGAAATACCTCTTGTAGTGATTTGGGACATCCTAAACATTTTGAGAGTTGAATATCGAAAAAAGCAAAAATATAACTTTTTTTTGTAGTTTTCGGTTAAGTTTTGCACATTTTTGAGGAAAAAAAAATTTCAATAAAAAAAGTTTAGGTTGGGCTGAAAAATAGGGTCGGTCGATGGAGGGCAACCAAACATTTTTTTTTGTCTTATTACAACCTACCTAGCATGGGAGCTACCAAGCTTGGCATGAGCACATAGGTATTGTAAGATATCATGTAGGGCTCACCGTCACCTGCAGACCTTTCAAGCAAGTGTCCTCATCACACTTCTCAAACAAGGTTTGTTTTTATCACAAAATAAATTGTATGTTATATTATTACAACCTACCTGGCATGTGAGCTACCAAGTTTGGCATGAGCACATAGGTACTGCAAAATATCATGTAGGGCTCCAATTATTCTCACTGTCACTTGAAGACCTTTCAAACAAGTGTCTTCATCACACGTCTCAAACATGGTTTATTCTTATCGCAAAATTAAATTGTATGTTATATTATTAAGACCTACCTAGCATGGGAGCTACCAAGTTTGGCATGAGCACATAGGTACTGCAAAATATCATGCAGGGCTCTAATAATTCTCACTGTCACTTGTAGACCTCTCAAACATGTGTCTTCATCACACTTCTCAAACACGCTTCGTTCTTATCGCAAAATAAATTGTATGTTATATTATTACAACCTACCTAGCATGGGAGCTACCAAGCTTGGCATGAGCACATAGGTACTGCAAGATATCATGTAGGGCTCCAATAATTCTCACTGTCACCTGAAGACCTCTCAAACATGTGTCTTCATCGAGCGTCTTAAACATGGTAAGAACTTCGCTGTGATGAGGCAGGAACCACAGATTCAGAAGGGTTGTTGTATCAGGAGAAATCTGACGGTTTGGTCTCTTCTTCAGATCCCTAGATTTGGTTGAAGAAAAAAAAAGTGATGAGTATGAATTCACATTGTGAGTTCAAAGTCAAAGAAATGCTTTAGGATTTCACGAACACTTTATTAGTACACTTAATATTTTCCATCAAATTGACTATGGGTATACAGCTTTAAATTGAAATCTAAAGCTGTATACCTTTGGACCTGGGTTACCTGCATACATGGCAAGCATGGTAAACTCTACATCATGAATCCTGTCTGACAACGAACACATTTTGCGTTTATAAAATTGTACCATATTTCCCCTATAGATGAATTTATGTGATGAAATGAAGTGCTTTACATAGGAGTGAGTGAAATTAGATTTGTCTATCAGGACTCATTAAGCATACAATTTTTCTTTTGTTGAAAATGTTGGATATGTGTCTTATAAAAAGCTTCTGAAATAAACACAATTGTTTCTGCACAACTACTAACTTGTCTTTGCCTTAGTTCTTAAAGGTGCATCGTACGCATTTTCAAAATCAAGTTTTGAGTTTCATATGAAAAATCGTCGCCAAAGATGTTTGAGTTTCAAATGTTGGTTGAATTGATCAAGTCATTACAAAGTTTGCTATACTTCATTGTGTATGGTAAATTTAATTATATTTACCACAATTAAACCCATTTCCCTCAATCTCAAAAACAAAATCTTTTTTAACTGTAAAATTTTCCATGGGTTTTGAGAAAAAATATGAGTATATTTTTGTACAAAAACTCAAACAAATTGAAAAAAAAAATGTTCTGCATCATTCCGACTGGTTTTGATAAATTCATGAAACTTCATCTCTCTTACCTCGGACTAGTTTCCAGTCCAATTTTATCATCCATTTTACTCTTCTTTTCATTCTGCACACCAATTACAAAGTGCGTCTTCTTCACATTCTGAAACTCGTCCAAAAGGAAACGCATGCTGTTGATATAACCGATGATCTGACCACGTAGCGAATACTGGGACATTCGGCGGGTGAACTTGCGACAAAATCCAGCTATTAGAGATCTGAGGTGGAAATGTATAAATACATGGAGTGTTAATAACATCTTTTAAAACCTTTTTGTCAAATATTTTATTATAAAGTTATATATGTACATCTGTCAAAGCTGATGAAGAATTGACTTTCATTTTGATATTGCTGGTGAAAATAAGTACAATTTAATGGCAAGAAATTCTTTCCTTCTTATGAGCTACCTGGTAAAACAAATAAATCAAATCTGATCTAATGCTGCTTTCATACTTCTTGCTTTGTAGTTTTGTAACTTTGCCGTCTGTTTGTTTAAAACTTTTGCCATAAAAGCGATAAGAGTTTTGGTGCTTTGTTGCTTTGCAAGTTGAATTCATTTTAAACACATTAGCCATGATCCACTTGGGTATGAAAACTTCTGAAAACTTGTCTGAATCAAAGAGAGACCCTAACCCTAGCACGTTTGACCACTTCTTCGTTTAAAAAATATTTCCTTGGTAATCTACAAGTCAAAATGGCGGATTTTCACCTGGATTCAAAGCCGGGACATCTTGCACCCCAATCCAGTTATCAGTATGTCAAGCCACTGAGCAGGCGCTGCAATGGCAGCGATTTCGTGATCATAGGTAACTCTGGTCAATGGCATATTTGAACTTAGGCAAATTTCTTAACTTTGTGGAATGGGATATTGTGAGATTCAGTGGGGTAAGGGTTAATAGAATCAAACAAACTAAATCATATCATTTGCTCAATAAAGAAATTTCAGCCAAAATCATTTCTTAGGGTTCTGTCAACAATGTTTCTATTTTCCAGAAGTTTGAGATTCCAAAAGTGAACATTATGCTTTAGGAAGGCTGAACATACATAATCTCTTTACTAAAATACCCTATCCACTCGTCCAATTCAACTATTTTCTGACTGACAAACCTTTAATTTTTTAAATACTCCAACTTTCAATAATTTGACAAACCACCCTACTCTATGATTAAGCATTATAAAAGTATTTTGACATCATTTTTGGCACACTAGTATGAAACAACCCAATGCTACAGTGACATACATTCAGAAAATACATAGTTGAATTGGACGAGTGAATAAGGTATGTTGTTAGTAAAAAAGAAGTCTGATTTATTTCTAGAAACAATATCACTGAATTTTTACTTCTCCAGAGAAGTAAAAATTCAAAGCACAAATAATTGTCTGTTTTACTATAAATGTTCAAGTTCAACAAGGATGGATATTAGTTAGTAGTTACAAGTATTACAATGAAATGTGATAAAATCAGCAAGTGTTGAGGAAAGTTGAACTTTACCTGTTTGGTGAACGTGGCTAATGCCTTTAATGACCTTGTTGTATGAGAAAACTTTTGTGACTATGAGTATAGGGTGATTTGTGAACTGCAACTGTGACAACCAGAAGCAACAAAATTTTATTAAAAAACATGGCATATTTAAGCTACAAAGCTAGAAAAGCAGCATTACACTTGTTACCTCCAATCATCTAGCTGATGAAGGAATGCAGATTGAAATCTCTTGAAGTGGGAATTAAAGAGGTAATGGTGATAAGGCCAAAAACAAATTGTTTGTTTGTCCTCGCCCGCCCGATCGTCAAAATTTGCCCCGACCGTGTGCTTTATAAAGTTGTTTTTTTTATTTTCCAACTCTTATTCGAGGATTTTTTATACAAAAAGATACAAAAATTCAAAGAGAAAATCTTCAAATCGTAAAAATATGATATGAATTGATATGAACTGTATTTAACAATGTAGAAGACCTTTTAAGAATCAGCAGTATATTGTTCGCGTAAGTTAAAGGTGCAATTCATGATTTTGATGTGGTCTTTTTTTCTAGCTAAATAAAAAGAAGAGTACAACATAAATGTATACTGAAAATTTCACTTGATTCCGACTGTTCGTTTCCAAGTTACAAGCTTTTCAGCATTTTGAAAATCCCCATAGACTACTGTGTTGTATTTATTGTCGGGGCCCCGACAATAATTAGAAAATGACACATTTTCTCACTTTTCTCAAAAATGCAAGTACATATGAAAGAATGGTTTGGGGATCATAGCATATACCACTTGAGGATTCGTATAAGCTAAAAAACTCAGTTTTGATAGAGGTGACCTTGAGGGTGAAAAGTGAATCATGAATTGCCCCTTTAAGTTTATTTCTTGTTCAATTTTTCCATTCTTTAAGGTAAGTTTCATGTACATTTATTACACAAAAAAAATTTAAAAAAAAGCCGACCTACCGACCCTACCTTTTCAGAGGCCGTTATGGACAAACAAACATTTTTTTTTCGGCCTAAGCGGGAATTTTCAGCGAAATATCCCAATCACTTAGCTCATTACAAAATTTACTAACCTTTTCAACTTCTCTACTTCATCCGGGTTTTTCATCATGGTTCCTTTGGCTGCCTTTTGAGTCAAGAATGCATTAAGCATCACATCTCGTGCTGAAGTCTGCAAAATCAAAACAATCAAATGTACAGGTTAAAGGGGCAATGAACATGGTCAGAATTGTACACAAGTTCCCCCCTCCAAAAAAAACCCCTTGGACATATCGTCATCATCATCATCTGGGACCGATTTCAATAATGTAAATACCATTTTTAAAACTTTTTAATCATAGCTACGAGGGAACTGGATTAGGAGAGCGTGGCCGAGCGGTTAGAGCACGGGTATCGCATACTTGCCAACATTCTAATTTCAGAAAGAGGGACAAATGAGAGAAAATGTTTAAAAAGAGGGACATTTCTGAATTTCCTATACATTACTATGTAGAGATATTTGCAAAAAGAGGGACATCTACTAAAATCACAGTGTTTTACGGCATTTAGTTTAGGTCAAAAGAGGGATGTCCCTCCAAAAGAGGGACAGTTGGCAAGTATGGCACTATCGTAATACAGAGATTGTGGGTTTGAGCCCCGGGCCGGGCAGTTTTCGTCTCCTTGTTTCTTTGAGCAAGAAACTTTACTCTACTTGTTCGAAATCCTTTGTAAGCATATAATACATCGCTGGACATCAATTTCAAACTTTTGAAGACAGTTTTTATTTAAAAATCTCGAAAAATTTAATTATTTCAGTTTGCAAATTTTTCAAAAAACAAAACAAAAACGTTTGGGCAGATAAAATTCAGAATTTCATACCTAAATTTTTAGAATAGGTCCCATTCAATATGAAAAATCTCAAAAAAAAATCATCATTTCAGTTTGCAAATTTTTCAAAAAAAAACCAAAAAAGTTTTGGCAAATAAAATTCAAAATTTCATCACTAAATTTTTAGAATAGATCCCATCCAATATGAAAATGCTTTAAAATGTTTTCCAATTTCATAGGTTGCTGTTAATGTATTCATTTACTGTACTAAAGTAAAGGAATTCCTTTACGGTAAATGAATTAATTCATTTACGTAAATGAAATACGACTTTTCCCAAACTGATTTTGGCACATAATGTGAGACTTAACAGTAAAACAATGTATTCAGCTACAGTTTTGACATTACTACTCTAGAAAATCACAATTCAACTCATCCAACATGGCACATAAAGAGAGATATGGAGAGAAAAGTTTGGTTTGTTTATGTTCGTCATGATTTTAGCACAATACTACCATCATGACCGCTATGAACAAGGGCCTTTACTGGTGCATGCTATATCCAGGAGCTTGAGTCTGTGTAATGAATCATTCGGATGCGTCGGTGGCTCTATATGGAAAATTTCAACTCTTTGTGACGTTATGAAGAGTCTAGAGGTGCTTGGTAGTTAATGAAGGATTCAAGTTTAACAAAGTATTTACAATGCATTTTAACATTGGTGGAATCAACCCTGTTAACTGGAGAGCAAGGGATTACAATATTTTTTCAGCAATTGCAGCAATTTGGTCAGCAGATAAATCATCATCATCATCATCATCATACCCTAGGACAGACACAATTAATAAAGGTGAGATGTATCCAGGTCTGATAAGTATGATGTACTAAAACGGAAATCTAAAGCAAACACATTGCAACTATGATGTATCGTAAATATGAAGGAATTGGATTTCGTAAGGTTAGGTATAAGGAATTCATACCTTAGAAAATTCTAACCCTTCAAAAACTACCTTAGCCTTATTGTCATCTGAAAAAAACCTTTTAATTTTGGGCGGGCCCAGATTGCACCGTGCGTGAACAACAAACCAATCAAATCAATCATCAAATGACACAGCAACAGAACGGACAAATCTCAAATTGCAGTTGAACTTTAACCTCTGCGCACCAGACGCGTAAAAATGCAAAGGTTTTCGTAACAGGACTTTAATAAGATCTTCAGCGTGTTCAATAAAACCATTACCTTTTCCAGTTGTAAAGATATGAATGCCTCAGGTGCTCGTTTCTTCATCTCCATTCCTTGTTGTAGTTTAGCAGCAAACACAATAGCGCCTACAGACGAGTCTTTGCGGCTTATCCTAGGACGAGGCTTCGGGAGCTTTTCCTCTTCTACTTTCTTTGTTTTCATGCTGAAAGAAATCATGACTTGGTTCATATGATGACATATGCCACCTGTGGAGAAGCTAGGCTTCCATAAATTTGGGAGTGCAACATTTTTAAGCAAAACGGACAACCGACATGTGAGACTCAAATGGTACGCTCAAATTTTTATGTAGCTTTTAAAAAACATTTTATATTCTGTGTCTGAATATATCCCCAATTTTGATAAGAAATCACTTGATTTTTTTACAACATTTTGAACAAGACTGATAAAAAATTTATTCAAAAATGATGTCTTTCAAGGCGGCCATTTTGCCACAAAAATGGGCAAAACTTGACACTTTTGACCTATTTTTGACAATAATTCAAACAATAAAATGAGAAGGAAACATTTGAGAAAACCAAACCTGGACATTGATTTCCAGATTCTAAAAAGTAATTAAGTTCCAATTTTTACAAAAGCAAATTTCAGTCAGGCTTTCCATTATCAGAAATTAACATCACAATTGTGTTCAACATGTAATTTTACTTCTAGAAATGTGTACTTCTATACGGATTTAACTTTTTAGTTGGTGAGTTACAGAGTAAAATCATTCACAAAAATGAAGGGTTGACACCAACCTTAAGAAGACACAAGACACTTTAAACTACAATCGAAAAAAAAAAAAAAAAAACCCTGAGGGACTTATATATCATCAATACCTAAAAATGTGACAGAAGATTATTTTAAAAATTACTCTGGATGGGTACAACTTTGGTGCTTGAAAACAATCCAGCCAGCAGTAACAGAATGTGAGAGAAAAGAACATATTTGAGTGCTGGTAATGTTTTCAGGATGCATCTTTATTGTGATATTGCTATTAAAGTGCTCTTCAAAACCTGTGCTGTAGATTAATACATTTTGTGTTGTAACAGTGGTACTGAGCAAGCATTGCACAAATTGCATTTACACAGTGAAAAATTTAATGCCAAAATATATTGACAACAAGTGCATTGTTTGATTGCTAAAGGAGTGATCAATTTAATAAGAAATCATACCAAAAAGAGTAAATGTTAACAAAAGAAATTGGTATAATGGTGATAGCTTAAAGCCAGCATTGCAATAACACTAAAGAACAAACAAAAATCAATTGAACAGAGAAACAAAAATCCAGATTGCAGGACCCGTTGTTTGTGAATGTAAACCATACCCTGGATTTTTGTTTATATTCTCCCAAAATGTTTTGTTTTGCCTATAGGATAACAATGCTACCAAAATGTCATGGCAAAACAAGAAGGGATGAAACAAGTCAAATTAAAAATGATACAAATGGAAATGATGTATGCTTTGAGATGAATGAATGCTTTTTTAATGTCCGTTGAAATGTCTGGTGATGGGAGCTTAAATGATGTGTCATGTATGTCTCTCTCTGTATAAAAAGGTATATGGTTATTAATAATCCACTCAATGGCATGATCCGAAGTAATGAGATAATATCATTTTTTATACAAACAGATGAGGACTATGATTATCACAAATTGACTAAAAGAATGGCTCCCCTTGTCTCTGTTCATGACTTGAGGTCCCTTCTTCGGATAAATAAGGCCTCTCTCAAATCATGAACATAGATGAGGGGAGCTGCTTTAGTAGTTTCATTTTTTACCCTCTTCTGGATAGGAGTGAGCCCTCTATTGGTGGTCATAGTCCAGTCGAGAAGGATAAACAATCATTCTGAAGACGAGATTCGCCTATGGCACTTGAAACTGTCAATGTAAGTTTCCAACAATTTTTGGTTTTGATATGATGAACTTTGTTTAAAGAACACACCGTTTGCATGTCAATTCAAGGTTTATACTATACAGTCAGATGAAAAATCTAGAGGTACAATACATATATCAATGGCACCAAGTAGAGATTCCTAACACAAATGAACCCATGTGCTTAATTGTGTGGTTTTGTGCTGCATGGTGCATTCAATATGCAGAATTCATACACTCCGCGTGTTACCTAGCCAATCAGAAGGCACAAATATAAAGTATGCCGAGTTGATTGAAAATTCACAATGCACTGTGTTTGTTGCGTTCTGGTTTGCGTGGCGTAAGTTTTGTGTGTATAAATGTTTCATTGTTTTTGTCGGGCGATAATTTAATTATAGAGAAGTTTTGGACTTAGATGGTCATATAAAGGCCTGATTCCTTTTTATAAAAGATGCAATATTATTTTTCTTTGGTGTATGAATAAGTATTCCATCTAGCTCATTAAATGTATCAAAATCAATGCACTTGCGGTAAATTTCGTCTTGAATTTGATGTGTCAAAAATGAATGTGCGTGCATTGATTTTGTCTCATTTCACTGGCGACATGAAATACACATTTTATTAACCTATTATTATTGCATGAGACATGTAGTTTGAGTGTATCTGCATAGAAGAATGAAGAATGAGGAATGTCTGAGCAAAATTCAAGATTAAGTGTCAAACAAAATAGTCAAGATTTTATCAAAAGTAGTTTCAAGCAAGAGTTGAATCTACCTCTGATAAAAAGTGCCACACAGCTCAGGACTGCTAGAATGTATAAATATAAACAACACTAAAGGGTTTCTTAAATAAAAATAAACTCTAGAACATAGATGCAATGAAATGAAATAAAATGCAGATAATAACAATATTGATAAACATAGAACACACAAAGGTGAGGGTGAGTGACAATATGCCTGTGATTCTACTGTACTACCTGTGCACTGCATGTATATCAGGAATGGACAAGTTCTGTGCAATGTCGGTTTCATTCTCTACATATCTAAAAAGTGCAGGAATAACAAGGGTTGTAAACAAATAATCAGTTATTAATTATCAAATAACAATGTTGTTATACATTGCGGGAAAACAAACTTGTTGGAATAAACAATGGAGAACATCACAGGGTATATCATAAGGCGCTGGAGCACAATTAGACCACAACTTTGTGCGGCCGGCCGCAACCTGGCCACAGGCTTAATTTTCCAAGATGGCAACCCTAGACTTGAATATGCACCTCTAAATAATTTCAGAACATGTTATGAATATTTTACAATAATGTTGAGGTAAACAATCAAACCTACGGTAGCAACTTTGGAAAATTAAGGCAGTGGCCAGGTTTCGGCCGGCCACACAAAGTTGTGGCCTAATTGTGCTCCAACGCCTAAACGGTATTTTAGGAAATAATACAACATGACCATCACAATATACACATTCTTATTAGCACATTCGTTTACTGATCATATATTGGATATAAAAAGTATTAAGAACATAGCAAAAATGACTTTACAGTTAGGTAAAAAACAAGATTTGATTAACATGGGTGGGTGTAACATTGGTAATTTGGAGACAGATTTGAATACATCAGGACATAAAAACAATGGGAACTTTTTTCTTAGTAAACAACATATAGGTGCATAATAGACAACTTTCGTTCGTCCCATAATGCTTCTTGAAAGTACCGTAAATTGCGCAGTCGACCATATTTGAAGTTGTGCGCAATGCGCAGAACTTATAATATGGTCGCAATTTGTGGTACTTTCAAGATGCATTATGGGACGAACGAAAGTGGTCTATTGTTAGGCAACTTACACAGGTATTAATAAATTGTTGTTATTCACTGTTACAACTGTTTATTTACTTCTTTATTTTTAAAGTAACTTTTTCAAATAGATTTTGATATGTACATTTTTAACATCAGAATTGACTTAAATCACAGTCAGAGGTAAACAGTGACTACTGACTTATCTATCTAACAAACTAAAAGTGCGCCAACTAATGGAGTCTAAATGAGAGGAAAGTCAGCAAGTAGGTCAGAGTCTGATGATATCCATCGCTAGATGCCCACTGACATTGCTCGATATCGATGTGCGCAGATGAGCGATGAACTACGATGCTCATTTGCATAGATGGGCATCGCACGATGCAGTTGATATTTAGTCCAATCATACAGCGATAAATCAGCATTGACCAATATTCCGGGTCTCATATCAATGATTGCAAATTCCAATTTATTTATTCTTCAAAATAACAATGTTGTTTTCAAAGACAAACATCATGCATTTCATGCGAGCCATATTCAAAAATTATACTCACATTTGGCATTAAAAGTATTTTCTAGAGATGTTCAGTGACCATCGATGGGCACAACAGAACAGTGGCATCGACAGCATTGTTGTCGTTTTGTGCTCATCAACAACGACATATACTCTGTAAATCTTGAAGTATGCAACAAGCAGCTGATTAACACACAGACACCAATATGACCATACAGGAAAGTAAATTGGTCCGTATTTTTCAAATCATAAATATGTAACAAATCTTGCTGAATATTCAAATGAACTTATTTTCAATGTTTTTCCAAGTGGTAGCAACAAAATTATCCAAAAATTATACCAAAATCATGAACGATTCATGTACAAAATATTAATACGCTGTGATTTAGTCTTGATCAATCATTACTAGTCTCTTACACAACACAAAGACACCAATTCACATTGTTGTAGAATACAAAGCATAAGCTATGGATCTCTTACAGAGACTTGTTTCTTGTTGCATACTTCATGGTTTATGGAGTATAGTGCGATGCCCATCAACAGACTCTGAATCCACCATAAATTGACCGACTGGCTCGCTTGATAGCTCTCCTTACTAACTAAAAGTATCTAGCTGCATACATCAATCTGCTGTTATATGTACACTTGACTTACCCCTCTTTGACCTTGTCCAGGTAGGCCTTGTCCCCACCCTTGAAGTAAGAGCACACGCTAGCTTGCTGCACAGCACATAGAAGTGCATTCTTGTGGACTGTCTGGGCCATGAGTACTACCTGTAAGCTTTCCAAAGCATTGGCCTTCATTAGCTAGAATGAAAGGGGAAAAAACATGACAAAAACATGAATGATTTGAAAGGATTTAATTTAGGATCCCTATACTACAAGCAAATATGGAATATATAAAGCTAATGCTGCTTTCATGCTAGTTGTCATTTTTGTAATTTTGTAGCTTTGTAGCTCTATCACCTGTCGGGTTCACACTTTTCATTTCATTTAACCCAAAAAATCTGATCGTACGATCAAACTTTTGTCACAATCGATACTATCAGCGACATATAACTTGCCGTTACAAAAATGAGACATTGTACAGCAAAAAGGTAGAAAACTACAAAAAGCATGTATAAAAATATAAATAGAAAGCTGTATGTCCAGTCTTCTCCTTCCCAATTGTGTTCCCACTTCATTGAGTAATATTGCACATATGTGTACCGCCGCGGCAAAAGGGTCCAGTTGTCGGCTCGTACATGTTGCTCCTTGTAGCATATCTAATGTATGGTATTTGTATACATCAGATATGCTACAATGAGCAACATGTAGGAGTCGACAACTGGACCCTTTTGCCGCGGCGTTACACATATGTGATCATTCACCTCAAATCAGCCATAAATTCAGTCTCTTGGTTCTCAAAAAACAGATAATTTTTAATCTCCAAATCTATGGACTGAGATGGGTAGGGAACTATTTAGCAGATTTGAATACCATTGCTTGTGCAGGGATGACTCATCTGTTCTAGGAACAGACAACTCCAAGTCACCTCTGAAGGATAGGGATTTCTCATGATATCTTAACCTAATTCTTATACTTCAAGTGTGGGGTGAAAGATCTAGAATTTCAAAAGGAAAACAACTTTTGAACATTTTTACACTCTGACACTGTGTATATATATCATAATGTATAACAAAAATATCCAACTACCATAGCCATTACATAAAAACATACCTTCAGAAATCCATCTCTGGTTCTAAAACTGAATGTACCAACATGCTTTTCATCTAACTCTTGAATAGCCAGAGGTAAACTTGATGGAACATATCTGAAAAGTTGAGGGAAAAAAATGAGAAATTTATCTTTATATGTGTTCATAAAACTTAATTAAAGGTCAATGAAGTGTTTTGCAACAATTCTTGATTGCCAACAAAACAAGACTTGCATATTAAGGCTGGGTAGACCTTGCAACTAGCCTAAACAGTTTTAATACTCTTACTCTGAAACTAATTGCATAAACCATATAAAAGTATATATTTTTAGAAGTGGATTTTTACCCTGAACATATTGGTGATATCGGTTTTTGACCAAAAATGTTGATTTTGGCAAAAAATGCCAAAAAACATATTTTTTGCCCCCAAAATTTCTGGAAAGCCTAACAAAATTTTGCATTTGTGAAATTTTGAACTTTTTTGCTTTTTGGAATTTAGAAACAAATGTCTAGGAAGGATTTTCCCAAATTTTTGATTTTTATCTTATTTTTTGAAAAATTGCCAAAAATAGGTTGAAAATTGCCATTTTGGTGGCAGCGGTAGAATTTTTTACATTTTTTTACCTATTTTTGGCATTTAAAAAAAACAAGATAAAAATCAAAAATTTAGGAAAACCTTCCTAGACATTTATTTCTAG
This sequence comes from Ophiothrix spiculata, assembly GCA_000969725.1. Classification (NCBI taxonomy): domain Eukaryota; kingdom Metazoa; phylum Echinodermata; class Ophiuroidea; order Amphilepidida; family Ophiotrichidae; genus Ophiothrix; species Ophiothrix spiculata. The sequence continues at coordinate 16,140 of JXSR01S013547.1, forward strand.
ATTCCAAAAAGCAAAAAAGTTCAACTTTTCACAAATGCAAATTTTAGTTATGCTTTGCAGAAATTTTGGGGCAAAAATTATAGTTTTTGGCATTTTTTGCCAAAATTGACATTTTTGGTCAAAAACTGATATCATCATCATGTTCAGGATAAAAATCTGCTTCTAAAAATGTACACTTTTATATAGTTTATGCAATTACTTTGAAAGTTAGAGTGCAAAAACAGTTTTTGCCATTTATTGGTCTACCCCAGCCTTAAGTTCACACTATTTATTCATTGAAGCCGGTGAATAATA
>JXSR01S013547.1:47069-57853 GCA_000969725.1 Ophiothrix spiculata
AGATAGAAAAGTTATAATTTTGTGTCCTCAAAACACACAGGAATTTGGTCTGCTTTTCTCCAGAATTAATGTTTCTTATTTAGATCTAAGTAAGAATAATATTAGTGCATTGATGAATGATACTTTCAAATTTATTGGTCCTCAAATTAGGTATCTTGACTTAAGTTCAAATTTGCTTGAAACTCTTCCACCAACTAGTTTTCTGAACTATTTACACAATATTATTCACCTTGATTTAAGTCATAATAACTTGCGAATGATAGACAGAGATCAATTTAATAATGCCTACAATCTTGCTTATATTAATATGTCTCACAATAGACTAGATAAACTAGATGTGGGATTATTTGACCAACTGCTTAATCTTATTAATCTTGACTTATCTAACAACATACTAGTCACATTAGATGTAAGATTGTTACACAACTTGAAGAATCTAAATTACCTCTACTTATATTCAAACAGACTTGTCATGTTGAATGTAGGCTTGTTTGATGGCTTGAAGAAACTGACTTACCTTCATCTGCATTTAAATAGACTGGTTACACTTGATGTAGGCTTGTTTGACGGTCTGGAGAACCTGTATCGGCTTGATTTACATTCTAATAGACTCATCAAACTAGGTGTAGGTTTGTTTGATGACCTGAAGAATACATTCTTTATGTACTTAGATTCAAATAGGCTGGTCACACTAGATGCAGGCTTGTTTGATAAGCTGACACATCTGAATGACCTGTTCTTACATTTAAACAGACTGGCCACACTAGATATGGGCTTGTTTGACAATCTTGAGAATCTGGACAGGCTTACCTTGTATCGGAATAGACTGGTTACAGTAGAAGAAGGCTTGTTTTGCAACCTGAAAAATTTGCAAAGTCTTGACCTCTCTGATAGTCCACTTGTTTCAATCGAGGCCCGAACTTTCTTCGGTTTGATCAAATTGGAAGAGCTATACCTAATGTATACAAGCCTCGCTCTATTGCATCATCGCATATTTCATGGATTGGTCAAGTTAAACAAGTTGTACTTGGACAATAACAAAGGCATTAGATATTTCAAACAGGGAACCTTTTCTGGATTAATTCATTTGGAACTTCTGACAATTTCTTTTAACAGATTGACCTTCCTTCAGTTTCATCTCTTTGATGATTTACAAAGTCTCAAAATGCTGGATTTATCGGATAATAGACTTCAAAGTGTCCCTCAACTTGGTCATATGAAATCATTGAACAAAATTGACTTGTCTAATAATCCTTTGACTAAACTTACCATAAGTATGACATTTGGCATTCAAAATAATGCATCAGTATTTGTGAACCAGCCAGAAATTTGTAAATGTTATTTAAATAGTTCAGATAAATGTTTTAACTCATTCAAACCGACGCCATATTTAACATGTGATAGGTTGTTATCATTCACTTCATTAACTGTTTTTACTTGGATAATTGGATTCGCTGCCATATTTGGTAATTTATTTGTCATTTGGTGGAAACGATTCAAGCAAACAAACAATTTAAATAAGGTTCAATCCCTCTTGCTTAATAACTTGGCAATGTCTGACCTTCAAATGGGCATCTACATGATCATCATTGCATCTGCTGATGTTTACTATGGGGAATATTTTCCAATGAGTGCTGAACACTGGAGGTCAGGCATTCTTTGCAGAACAGCAGGTACTCTTGCAATAACATCAAGTGAGGCATCCGTATTGTTTGTAACATTTATCAGTATAGATCGGTTTATTACCATAAAATTCCCATTCAGTATTTATAAGTTGGGGTTGAAAACCACTAGGTTGATAGCAGTAATTGTGTGGATGTTTTCACTGACTATTGGTTTGACAGCATCTATCCTGGCCGGCAAAAGCTCAAAGTTCTATGACAATTCTCATGTATGTATTGGTTTGCCACTGGCACAAATCATCTACCCGCAAACTCAAACAAAAGAAACGGAACATTTTCAGTGGTGGATTCGAGACACCAGGACTTATGAAGTTATAACACACTCAGAGAAACAACCTGGACTATACTTTGCCGTTGCTGTATTCATCGGCTTCAACTTGCTTTGTTTCTTGTTAATACTGGCATGCTACATCGGCCTCGTCAGAGCAGTATTCAAAACTTCACATGAAGCAAAACGACAGAAAGAAATGGCACAGGAACTCCGAATGACATTAAAGGTATCAGCAATTGTTCTGACAGACTTCTTCTGTTGGTTTCCAATCTGTGTTATGGGAACACTTGTACAAATTGGTTTGATAGAACTTCCCAACTCTGTATTTGCCTGGGTCATGACATTTGTTTTGCCCATCAATTCTGCCATAAATCCTTTCCTTTACACCATTGTGACTGTTATTAGTGATAGATGTTCGCAAAAATCAACTGTCCGCAGACAATTTAAAACCAAGTCAAAATATAACCGTAAGAGTCGCCAAAAGATAGCGGAGATAGAAACTGCCTTATAGACAAGGTGACTGCTAATGTCACCAACATTCACTTAACATAATATTTAACGGGGGTATGCATGCATGACAAGAGCAGGATAGCCCTGGTATCAGTGCCTTGTCCAACATCACTGTCACCTGTCCAACAGCCTCTATCCACAGTTGATTCCTCGACCCGGCATCGCGCGGGTCTCGTTGCTGGGTCCGTGGGAGGGGCGATCAGGGGAACGGTGCTAGTTCTAGAGCAGGATGCTGTGTTTTTAAAAATAAAATAAACTATTCAGCAGAGGGTGATATAAGATCTTCCCACAATACACAGTAACAGCTCAGTAAACATGAATGAACTAATGGAATGTTCAGTGAGGTCAAATTACTACTGCTGTGCGTTTATTTTGGGAAAGATATTGAATTTCATGCTAAATCAAACTGTATCATTGGTGTGAAAACTTCAAACGACCAGAGATGTGTTTACTTATTCATTGAGCTAGTAGTTTGACCTTTCTCAATGTAATTTTTAATTATCTGGTCGCTTCAATAATAAATGTTTTGTGCCAGATTTAAAACATGGATTTTTCTGTTTATGTGCAATAGGAAATAGTTCTCACTGTAGGTTGTTTTGAGCTATTGATTTCAAATTTTGAATGGAATTATGGTAATTACTTAAAACACCCTCTGACTATTCAGTGAAGCTGGGTTTAACCCAATATAATGATAGTGGATGATTTACCATGTTTAGCTACTCGCATATTAAAAGAATAAGAGCTATTACTTATAGATCTACTGGAAAAAAATCTTATTTTGTAACCCTAAAAGCCATTTCCCCTAAAGTTGTTTTGAATTTATTTGTGTTTTTGATGCTGTTTCAATCAGTATCAGTTAGTTCTTTGTTTTCCAAATTTCAAATTTTGGCAGCCATTTTAGGTCACAAACATAAGGTGCCTTTTGAAGTTATGATTACTTCTGATACAATTTGAATTACAAGTTCTTGATAGATAAAACCCCCGACTCTGCATAACTAGTTTTAATGTACACTGAAAAGGTCAGTTTACGAAATGCAGTCACAACTGGTTTCATTTTGGCCTCCCAAGATGACCAAAGGCCCCTCTCAAATGTGAAAAAATGCTGTAGACATCGGTTGTATTTTCCATTTGTCTATGAATTCTTCTTTTTGTCTAACTATGGGTCACTCACCAAAATGTGTTTTTAAGTTAGGCCAAAGAAAAAAAAAAGTCTGTCTCAGCTTCCCGCGCGCATAGCTTTTAAAAATCCAAATTTAGCGCATTTCTTTTTTTTTAAAGATTTTTGAGAGATTTTCAGTTTTTTCCTACTACTGTAAAAAAAGTTAAATAAATGGCCGCGAAGCAGCCGCAAAAAAAATAGTGGCCGAAAAATGCAATTAAAAAAAATTAGGGGGTATTTCCCATTTGCGTAGTCCTTTTTTCCTAAAAAACCCCCAAAAAATGCATAGCGCTTAGGGTTTTGACCTTAGGTAAGCTGAGACAGAGTTCTTTTTTTTTTGGCCTTAAGTGTCTTTTACATGGTAAATGTATTGAATGGTAGAGATAACAGATGGGTATTATTTTTATGCCTGCTCAAGTTAGCTAAACCAATGGTAGTCAAAATCTCCAGTAGGATGTCCATACTACCTCCTTCATTAACCATCTTCTATATATCCTAAATCTACTTTTAGGTTTTGAGAAATCATCGAATTGGACCACCCCAGTCTTACTTTTATTTAACACTATATGCATAGTTATTTTAATTATATCTAATTCATCTGTATACTTAACTCAAACATGACTCGTGTGAAAGGTCAATGTATTAAAATGGTTGTATCATAGTATACAATTAGCTAGTTCAAATGTTCTGTCTGTGCATAACAATGTATTTTGTAATCAGTATTATTGTTTCAAATAAATTTCGGACATGAGGCATGAGCATGATTTTTGAACGCAGCCACTGCGTATCCAAAAGTTGTGACAAGAACGGGACATCGGGAAGTACGCAACACCGTTTCCAAACAGTAATCAACAGTGCCGCGACATCGCGCGTGCCTCAAGAGCGTTGGGTACTCGCGTAAAGTGCACACGCAATTGTGTTACGCAAGGCTCAAAATTTTCGTGTCCGAGAATTATTTGAAACAACAATAGTAAAATATTTTGTTAACCCATTACTTATTCTATTCACTGGAGTCAATAAGTATAGATAATCCCCACTTGAGAAATTGCAATCCTTAACAATCCTTTTGTGTTTACAAGATAAAAAGCACAACTAAAAACCTCTAGACGTTTTTGATAAAGACAATAGCCTATCCTATACTTTGATTGACAGGCCTCTTTTGTGGGGTAAAATTAATTTGATACTTCTTTTGTCATTTACGATTACAAAATCCGTTGTCCATTAATGAGATAACTTACGACAAACTTGAACAGACTAAATGTCTTAAGGCTGGGGTAGACCTTCATCTAGTATAAATGGTTTTTGTACTCTAACTATAAAACTAATTGCATAGACAATATTTAAGTATAAATTTTTAAAGTGAATTATTACCATGAACATATTGGTGATATCGGTTTTTGACCAAAAATGTTGATTTTGGCAAAAAATGCCAAAAATCATCATTTTTACCCCAAAATTTCTGGAAAGCTTAACTAAAATTTGCATTCGTGAAATTTTGAACTTTTTTGCTTTTTGGAATTTAGAAAATAATGTCTAGGAACGGTTTTCTCAAATTTTTGATTTTTTTTCCTAGTTTTTTAAAATATGTAAACAAATCCCATCGCTGCCACCAAAATGGCAATTTTTGACCTATTTCTGGCAATTTTTCAAAAAATAAGGCTTTCCAGAAATTTTGGGACAAAAAATACAGTTTTTGGCATTTTTTTGCCAAAATTGTCATTTTTGGTCACAAACTGATATCATCATCATGTTCAGGGTAAAAATTTGCTCCTAAAAATGAATACTTTTATATAGTTAATATAATTAGTTTGAGAGTTAGAGTACAAAAAACATATATGCCATTTGAAGGTCTACGCCAGCCTTAAACGTTGGATCTTGGCCACTATATTATATCATTGATATAACTGCATGGTTAATGCAGTATAATGCATTGTTTTTGCTGGCTCATATGTGAAGAGAATACTAGTGTTGGTAGTACATTGGATAAAATTCTCCTGGTAATACACTGTGTCCCAGAAAACACATTTCACTTGTTGAAAGTAAAGTTTTTGACTTTACCAGATAGTCAGAAAATATTTTATAGTTTACAAAAACAAAACAAGCATAAATATCAAGTTTGTTTCATTTCAATTGGTAATCTAGAACAGTAGTTACACTTCGTCAAATATATGGATGTAACATTTTTTGGTCAAATTTTATGATTTTTGAAGTTCCCTGTGAGTGAAGTTCTGAGTATATCCTTGATATGCTCACTCAACCGTAAAAATGTTTTACCAATTTATTAGGCCTATGTACAGACTATCTTTTATCATCTTTGTTCAAAATAATGAACATATTGGATGAAAAAATAAGGTAGATATAATAAATTTTACAAAGTGGCCCATTTTTATTCCATTAAAAAACACCCCTGCTTTATGACCAGTAATCATGAAATCGGACCAGACAAAAATCCACCCAAACATTTGATAGAGCATAACATTTGTTATACACTACGGATTGAAATGAAACAAACAGTATCTTAAAATTCAATTTATGGACCATGAAATGCAACGTTTACAGGGGTGTGAGAGGCCAGTTGACAAAAACAAGGAAAACCATCATAGAGTCAGGAAAAAGGTCAAAAACAGGCTGAAAATGAATAAAAAAGCTGAAATTTTAACACAAGAAAATTTTCAAAAACGAGGAAATCAGCTGAAAAGAGGAACTCTCACACCCCTGAATTACTTCTGACTATCCATCAAACCTAAGAAAATTAAACAGGGCATCTAATAAACTGTGGTCCCATGCATGAACCCCGTATCCCACAGGTTGACAAGTTACTCATCAAGATATACTTTAACCTAGTTTTCTCCCATGTACTAACTTGGAAACTATGGGATACGGGGTTCATGCATGGAACTCGTTGCTACACTTTCCCCATACATGAAATTGACAACTCACACAACACCAAAGGGAAGATAATTACGTCAAAGCTTGTCTTGACGTGTAACTTGTCAACCTGTGGGATATAGGGTTCATGCATGGGGCCACAGCTATGATTTACTGTGTAATTTAAAACCCCTAATTACCTTTGATATAACTGGTTGCTACAATATATTTTCTTCCATATTGCATTGGTTTTGCTAGCTGTCCTGTAAGATGTAACTGATGTTGGCAGCACAGTAGGTGGATCTCTCACAGCAACGGCATGGTCTCTCAAGGCATCTTGCACTTTCTGCAAGAGAATTTGAAGACATTGACTTATTGTTGGAATCATTAAATTTTCCTATAAATCAAATCTGCAGGGTGCGTATGATGAGAGCGTGTGCGACTACGCATCGGTAATGAAAATGCATGGCGCGTATCTTGATTGGTTGCTTGACGTTAAAAGAAAAGTCTTTCGTAATGCATGAGGTGAAACGCTTGTTTACTCTACGCATTTGCTGCATTTAAAATATGATTTGTAGGAAATTTAATGACTTCATAACTCGATTAATTGAAGTCTCCTTTGATTCAGTGTTGTGTGTTTCATTTTCCAAATAACTTGCGTTAGTAGCATTGTTCCTGCTTATGGCTGTTTGGCGTGCCATTAGCCCAGGAGTTTGGAACATTAGCGCAAAAAGATTTTTAAAGATGTGTCAAAAAAGATGCTTTTTCTTGCTTTATTCTGCCAATTTTTAGCCGCAGTTTGTGATTTTGGTGCTTGACTTTGTCAAAATTGGTCGAATTGGTGCTAGTTTAAAAAACCCAAATTCCAAAGAACTGATAGAGATATCTTAAATTACTCAAAAACTCTGGTTATGGCCTGCTTCAAAATTCAACCAGTTGCTGACTGCCCAGAACAGGCATTTCAGAACAATAGTATGCAGCCAACCAGCGGTTCTGGGCAGTCAACCGCCACCTGAGTTTTGAAATGCTCTTTTGACGGTGTGGGTAGAAATTTATTTTTGAGTATATTGAAACCTGAAATTTAGGGGCCGGTTCAAAACTCAATCGGCAGTTGACTGCCCGGAACCGGCAGCTCTGGGCCGTTGTCATTGTTCAGAACAATAGCAACTGGCCAGAACCGCTGGTTCCGGACGGTCAACCGCCGGTTGAGTTTTGAAGTGGCCCCTAACTGAAAATCTGATTTTGAAAAGAGAATGCATGTCAAATACATACCTGCCAACATTGTAAAACCCAAAATCAGGACAAAAAGGCTGAGCGCTTGCACGAGGCGTTCACAGGCTTTAGTGCAGCGGCGGACGTCACGTGACCTACACAGCCTATTGTGTTATTCTATTCATTAAACAGAAATCGGTGGTCCGGAAAGTTTTGATTTTGATATTTTTGAACATGGATTCTGATAAAATAATATCTGAAGTGTCTGGATCTCGTTTTTGCAAGCTTTTCATTGAAGGGTTTAGAAATTGTGGGTTAATTAACATAACATTTGCATAATTTTTAACCAAAAACGGCAAAAGAAAGATTTCGTTATAACCAAAAAACTAAATTAGCTATAAGTTTGATTTCTTTTGTAGATTTAAGGTTAAAATCTATATTTCTGATATTACATTGTAACAACTTGATCATACGGTTAATTTATATGAATTTTTCATAAAATTGTGCCAAATTTGTAAAAAATATAGAAAATTCCATTTGTTTTCTAAGACCAACGCTTCGTTGTTAGTCCTCTGAAGCAAAAATTATTATAAATCTATTGCCATGTATGTTCTCTTTACATGTGCCAATTATTTTTTGTTTGAGTTTCATAGTTTAAAAATAGAGTGCAAAATTCTAAAACTCGCGATGTGCAACTAGGTAATACACTAATACGGTACGGTATACGCATACGGTAGTAGGCCTACTCATTATCCTACATGTATAGTTGGTACACAGATTCATGATAATCCGCTATGGAATTTGTTCAATACTTTATAAAAATATTCGGAAAATATAATCAAAACTGTCAAGAACTTATTGTATAAAACGGAAAATATAATAATAATTCGATTTCTGTTTGAAAAATGCCGCGCTCATCGAATTTCAAAATCCGGGCCGATGGAAACTAAGCAGTCTGCGTCTGAGTTTCTCGTGATTTTTAAAAAATAAAAACAGAATGCGTACGTTGCATGAACAGTGGCGGCGAAAGGTTAAAGGGGGTCGGCTAATTTCACTCGCTAAGTGTAAATGTCACTCCATTTTGAGTGAACATTTAGTAGTATACCAGTCTAGAACGAGCATTTTTGTTAAATATTCACTCAAAAATGAGTGACATTCACTCTCACCGAGTGAATGTCCACTCTTTAAAGAGTTAAACGGAGGACAATACATTTTTGAGTGGCGTATTTCTCACTCTTTTTGGAGGGAAAGTCATTTCTCTCTTTTTTTTTTTGAGTTGATTGATAAGCACATTTAGCTGTTTTTGAGTGGTTTACACTCTTTTTGAGTGAGTTTGATTTCACTCGTTTTTCACTCTTTATACATTTAGAGAGTAATAATACGTCATAATCGTAAAAAAAAAATTGTCAGACATTGTCGAAAGATGTACTTAATACTTTAATTAGACTTTTATTGGAAACAATATCAATGAAAATAATTTAGCAATAAAATTGTATAAGTATCTACAATACTTGTTGCAAGTTAAAGCTAATGATCGGATTAATAAATATTGCATGGAACATATACCAGGTGTCCCCAAAATGGTTACATGTAGAAAAATGATCGTTTGCAAAAGTATAGCAGTTGGAGAATCCAACTGCTATCATATCTTATCTAACTTCTTATCAAATTTAGCATGATTCATGATACATACCACTGCTAGATGTTTGCAAACTTGCAATATCACAGCATTATTATTTTCTGAGTTACCATTCAAAAGAATTACCTATGTCAGAAACGGATTTTCTCAAAATTCAACAAAATCGGAAACATCTTCGTTTGATGTAATTTTAACCCTCGTTCAACCCCATGTAAACTTGAAATTAACATATCCAAAGTTAGGTTGTTGTATACCATAGTATAGGGTAGCGTTTCTACTTCCCATTGATACCAAAATCATGAAAGTTCGACAAGCTGTTACGTAATTATGACGTCATAAATTACTACAGGTCTGAAAATCATGTTGAAATCTGATTTTGGGCAAAAATGTCAACCGAATCAAAATTTTGCTATTTCTGTTATTTCTAAAAGTCGATCAAACTTTTGCTACTATAAAGAAAATTATAATTTAAACATGTCCTGTAAGTTTAAGATTGTTTTTTTCTCAAAATGAACAAAAGTTTGCAGTTTAAACAGTTAAAGAATTATTGTTACCCATGAAAATGTGATTGTGCTTGACCGAATTCATCAACTTTCGCACCAAAACTTGATTGACGGGTTCAATATAAACAACTCCTTCTGGAATGCATGAAATGCACGTATCCTTAATTTGCATAACAGATATACTAAAAGATGGTTCAATTATTATTCAAATAAAATTGTATCAAATTTGGTTTAATATAAAGTCTGATCATGATCATTTAGAAAACAAATGCACATTGAAATACCACAAAACGTGTACGCTTATTATTTTGTTGAATTATGAACAAAATAATGCGTTTCTGAAATAGGTTTCTACCTTACGAGTATCTAGAAGAGGGTTGTAATATAATTTGTACAAAGTTTCGTTTTTCTACTATAGTTTTGGCACCCGGTCATTTTCCTACATATAACCATTTTTTGGGACACCTGGTATTAAAAAGGCGCAATTTTCAAAATAACACCTCATTTAGTTTGTTCAACAATGGGGAACTTGAAATAGGATTTCAGTGGCGCATTTGTCGTTGTTTTTAAATTATTTGTTAATTTACACCATTCTAATTTCTAGCCATCTATATTAATCTTTTTACCAAAATAATTATAAAAAATAAAGTGCAAAAACACAAAAGTCATCGATGGATATTGTAGTACATGCATAAAATTATGACGAAGGGCGAATTTTGCCTGGTATAACACAACAAAGCCACTGTTTAAAAATGTGTCGATTTTAAGAAAATTTTGATTTTCAAGTAAACTATATCATGTTTTTTATCGAGTGCTTTAAATTTGGATCAATTCAGAAGCTACTGTAAGTTTGTAGGTCAAATCATTTGAAAATTTTGCACAAATTTGTGTCAATTCTTCAAGTTTCAAAATCTTTCAGCGGGAGGGGAGGGGGGGGGGG
>JXSR01S013547.1:65872-76672 GCA_000969725.1 Ophiothrix spiculata
TTGCTCCTTGTAGCATATCTAATGTATGGTATTTGTATACATCAGATATGCTACAATGAGCAACATGTAGGAGTTGACAACTGGACCCTTTTGCCGAGGCGGTACATATATATGAAAAATATGGAATCTCAGCTAAATTTTGACCCCCAAATGTGACATCAGCGTTCACCTTAAGAATTTTATGTTGTGCAGCAAAAGTGCTACACACATTTCACATTTCATTTTGTGTAGTAATTCATAAATTTTGTGTAGCAATTTTAGTGTTGCATAAAAAATACCTTGCAGTCCCCAGACCGCAAAGGTCGCAGGGTTGACTGGACCCCTAGATGACATTGGACCCCACTCACGCAGGACCTGACCCATGCAAGAACAATTGTGTCCCTGCCCCATGAAAATCCAATAAAGTATATTGCATATTTTTTTGACGGCTCATACTTGGATTTAAGTATCAAGCTTATCACAAGTTTTGTTAATAAAAAAATACCAATGTTATGTTTTTCCTTAGGAAATATCTAGACTTTATAAAACAAAAAGTGTATTGGTGAGATTGAATGAAAATGCCATCATAATCTATACATCGATAACATTTTTGCAGTTCACTTTCTTCTTTGGAGGAGAAACTCAAACTAGGCTTTTTTTATTTAGCTCAACAATATACAAGTATATCTTATATTCTGTAAATGTTTTATTTCAATATTTTAACAACACATGTCAGTACATGTTGACCAGCAACAACAAAAGCATACACTACATGTGAGACTGTCTCTGTACTAGGTCAATTAACTTATTTCTCACATAACAAACATATGATGTGCCCTAAATTGCCCCGCCTGTTGCAAACATACCTGCAGCTGCTGCAGCGGCAATAGCCTGCGCTGTGTGCGGGACTGTCCCTGTACCGGGCCAATTCACTGAGGCCGACAATCGAGAACTTCGTCCATCACTAGAACCCGATTCTGGTCTTTCTGGTATTGTGGAGCTGATTGTACTGAGTCTTGAAATACGACCCACAGAGGGAGCTGTTGTGTCTGTTATTGATTGACGGCCTTCAAATATTGACCATCGTCCATGACTTTGGATACCTATGGAGTATAATAACAGAAAAAAAATCTGTTACAAAAACAAATGTACTTAAATCATACATTAACATTCATGCCTTCATTCCAAAATATTTAAGAGAAATTATGCTCTGTTCTCAGCAGGTGGTATCTGATCTTCTTCTTCAGGATATTGGTGATGACTGCACGTATTTTGATTTAATTTGTACTGCAAAGGAAGGTACTTTGACTTAGTCAGAGAATTAAGCTGGTCAAGCGCTATTGCATGCGTACATGCAATTTAGGTGAAAATGTAAGATGCGCATTATGTTATAGTCAAGTAATTTTGGTGCACGACCAGTACACAGTGTTGGGCCAATACTCACTTGTATAGCATTAGATCACGTGTGGCGCAATCTCCTAACTTAGCTGAATGTGTACTTTCTTTAATATATGGTTTAATCATTGTTACAGGCAACTCAAGTGAAAGTCACAAATTAAGAAAATTCTCATAACTAAATTTTTTTATCATCTAAGCATGGGAAATAAAGACATAATCTTTAAATGAACTACCCCTTACTAATAAAGACTTGCACGAACCAAATGAAGACAAATACCTTGAGGCTTTGCACTATAATCTGACATGGCTGATGGAGGACGAGTGCCAAGCGTTGATCTCGGACTCTTAAGACGTTCCTCTTCCTCTGCCTCTTCTGCCTCTCTTTCAGCCAGTGGTGGAGGGACAATGTTATGCTCCCATTTTATTGGCAACCATTCTAAGATCTGCAAAGAAATAATAATTTTCACTTATTGCTATCTACTTTTGCATGGGTAAATTCTTGAGCGAATAAGTGGAAAATTCTTATTTGTATCATCTAATTGTGGTCCTTTACTTTGGATATAAATTGTAGTGTTAGGCCAAAAAAAGAAACAAGTTTGTTTCTGGTAACATGTGCGCGTTTCTGTTAAGTTACATATTTCCCGCAATGATTTATTTTCATATTTCATATCAAAAAAAATCTTATTGCTGATAAATAGAACAATTCTGTAAAAAAGCTTACTGGAGACTTGCGTAAAAACAAACAAAGATGCAACAAAACAAGTTGCATGTTGTATTATTGAACATAGAAAAAAAAAAGGGCGGCTAAAGTCATATACAAAACCTTTATGGTTAATAATGATATTGATAAATAATATAAGAAACCAAGAGCATTGTTTTAATGTGTTTTTCTTTCTGCATTTTTGGTAGAAAAAAAAGAAAAAAAGAAAAATAGCATATCGCGTTCCATTTTTGAAAAGTTAAAAATAAAAAAGCGCATATTGCATTGTACTTTTCAAGCATCTTACCAGAAACAAACTTTTTTTTTTGCCTTATAGAGTCTTTTTATACAGGCTCAGTGCACATACTCTACCTTTATGAGAATCTACCTAGTTCAGTTTGACAAAAGCAACAATTCAACACTTGTCTACCATATAGTCAGGATTGCTTATTTTGAGATGCACAGCAAAAATTATGTAGAAAAGTATTCTGAGAAAATTAAGATTTTTTAACAGATTTGAAATAATCAAATATTTCTCAAAATCAACACACAAAATATCATCTCACATTTCAACTAACATTCATTTGCTATATGTAGTCGAATATGAAATGAAAAACTTATCCAAGTTTTCTCAGTTCTACATATTCTGACTCGTTACACATTGAAGAACTGTAAATCCACTGATCCACTTCTAGCTTTTTGTGAACTACAATTAGCATTTTAAAGCATAAGATATGGTCCATTTGAACCTGCAATAAAATAAAATTGACTAAAGGTCAACTTTAGGCCAAAAAAGTATTTGTTGTGTTGCACTCAAGTGGAATTTCTGAAAAATTGAGTCGGTCAGAAGGAAAATTAGTTTTTAAATAGCACCCAAAGTACCAAATTTGGGTGCATTTTCCACTATTTTCAAAATATTTTCTCAAAAATGAGCAAAATATGGTGCTTTCCCAGCCCTAATAGTTTTTTTTTTAAATTTTTGCCTAATGTCAGCTGCTGAGGGCAACAAACAACTCTTTTTTTGCCTTACTGAGGGTTTGTGGTGGACCACTACGAATGCTGTAAATTCAATTCAGAAATTCAACTTACCCTTATAAAGCTGTGTATTTTCTTGACAGAATGGACATAACATGTGAGCCATCTTGTATAGATCATTAAATCTTCTTCCCTGATAGCATTATGTGCAGGTGGTTTGCCCGTCAGATAAGCTTCATGTGCTACAGCTAAACGCCTCGCCCTGGACAGGCAGTCGTTGTATTCCATCATGATTTGCCTGGAGTTAAGAGATAAAATCATCAGTATATGACTTGTATACTGAGGGGGGTTGCTACAAATTGTGACGCATAAACTTAGGGAGGTTGGTGTAGTACAGACTGTAACACTCACTTTAACTTACACTAATGTGGCTTGAATCTCTATGACTGAATTACTCTGGTTGGCATGGTTGGTGCTATTATGTGAGCTCAGTTGCTGCTAATCTATGTGATTTCACATTTTTTGTAATCAGTTTTTATATAGTTATTATCTTTCTTCAAACCCCAACTTTATAGAGAGGCTTTCTCTGGCTAACCTTGGCTTTCAGTCATATAAATCTTCCTTTCAAGGTTCATCTACTGGTCAAGAAAATTGAATTTGTTCACACATTCAGCCCCTAGGGGTTAAGATTTTGGAACCCCTTGGAAATAAGCCTGCATACATAGCCATGCCAGGCTTTTTGGACCTTCCTTGCATGTAGTTGGTTGTGGTGAGCATGTCATTCCAGTTTGGGATTACATGTTTGTAGTTGTATACATATATTTCAAATTTTATTCAAGATTTCTTTTGCATATTTAATGGTATTTTTTTCTTGTATTGTGTTGTATGCAATATAGCAAACAATCAATCAGGTAGTATCATACGATAATATCTGTCTGGGCCCTGTGCAATAACAATATGACACTCACTTCTGAAAAGAATCCAGATAAAACAATGCGTCATGTGAGTGCAAGAAAGTCATATCTGCAATGGCTGCCCTAAAGTTATATTTATTTTATCCCTCAAAATGTCACTGTCGTATGTCAGTAGTTCATGGTTTGTGCCGTGTCACCTGAAGAACCATTTCAAGAACCACTGACCCAAGACTGGACATTCCACAGTGTGCCATTCAAATTTATGGCAAATGGCAGCTATTGCAGATACGACTTTCTTGCACTCACATGACGAATGTTACTTACTCTAATCTCTTCTGGTAGACAGGGTAAAGCGCCTCCAATGTACTAGTATGTTCGCAGAATCTCTTCCATCGTAACATGTGCATGTGTTTACATTGCACTAACTGTCTGATACGATCACAAAAATACTGAAATGAAGAACACATATACAAGTATTACAAATCTTTAACTAACAGATATGGAAATAAAATTATATGGTCCATAAGTCTAGTTTGCTACCCCTGATAACAATGTTATATAATGCAGGGAATTGGCTCCAAGCACAACCTTAATCTTTAAGAGAAATTGCAAACTCTTCCCTTCGGGGAAGCATAGCACACATTAAATCATATTCATTTTGTTTAGAGCAACTGAACAAGAATAATGTAGCACATGGAAATGTGCATGCCTTAGCATTTTGGAAATGTAATCAGTGGTTTGTTTGTTTGTTTATTTCTTCTTTATACTGGGTCCATGTTCAGGGGGAAATTTAAGTATCCCCCTGTTCTTCCACATGGCCCAGTTACATAAAACATCAACAATACTTAATATATTAAAAATACAATCTCCTTAAATTTACATTTACATAAAAATATATATATTAATTACACAATAGAATACCATAATTTAAAAAGGTTGACCTATATAAAATACCATACATTTACACACATTTTCAAATTCCACAAAATAAATCGGGGCACATGCAAGCTGTAAGTTGGGCCTATAGAGCACATATATTCAAAATATCAATCGTTAAATAATTCAATTAGCACACACATTTTACGGTTTAAAAGTTAAAATAAGCGGGTAAAATGCGAAACATTAATTACACACAAACAAGTGTTATTTTCTAGCCTGATAGTTTGCTTTAAAGATCCCCAGAGTCCTTGGCATTGGATGAACTATTGCACTGTCTAGATTGTTCCAAGTGGAGGCCCCCCTGTAATGAAACGTACGTTTCCCATACTCTAACCTAGGTTTAATTGGTCTTAACTTACCCATGGTACTGGACCTGGTTTTCAAATTATGACAATCGGAAACATAAGTAAAATAAGTGGTAGCAAAAGATTTTGCGCTTTATTTCCCCCAAAATGAAGATAGTCAACATTTTCACAGTGATTAAATTTCACAAATTAATAATTTTAGTCATTGGCATATTTTGCTATCACTTAATTTTGCAAGGATTTAAATTGTGAAATAAAAGTCCTTGCAAAATTTGATGATTAATGATTGGAGAGCATGGAGAAATCTTGTAGTCTCTTGCTCCACAGTCGATGGATGACTGATGACAATTGCATCATCATCATCATCTGTCGACTGCGGAGCAGGCGACTACAAGCTTTCTCCAACCACAACGATCCTGTGCTAATTCAGACAGTTTGTCAGGGCTTATCATGTAGTCTGTGTCTCCCAACAGGTATTGGATGTATCTGAGATAATTGCATACCATACCATACCTGATGTAGTAGAAGGGGAAGACTGTCATTGGTGTATTCCCTCTTCAGACAAGCCTCCACTTCTTCTTTCATCACTTCACATTGTACTATGATAGGTTTGGCCTCACTGACCTGCAAGAAATGAATTAGCAACAACAACAAAATCCTGTTTAAAAAAAGATTTAAACACACACTATAATAAGCTAAAACACCCCACTTATAGTCATCTGAAAAAACCCTTTTCATTCTGGGCGGGACCAAATCGCAATGTTTGTGAACAACAAACTAATCAAATCGATCATCAAGGCACACAGCAACAGGAAAGACAAATCACGCGAGCTCACGAGTATTGCGTGAGTTGCGTTTGAACTTTAACCTCGGCGCACGAGACGCGTAAAAATGAAAAGGTTTTCTTCACACGACTTTAAGTTTATCTAAATATATAGAACATGTTCCTAGTAATCAGTTAAAATCTTCGAGTTTTGTCTTCTACTATCCTGAATTGCTGTGTATTATGGATTACAATCTAGGAGAAAAAGATCCGAATATATGTGCCCATTTTATGTGTAAAACTGTTTTATGGCCTATCATTTTCAAAACCAACAAATTAATAAAAAAAAGTGAGAAAACTGCTCCTAAAACTATCCACCTATAAATCAAAACAGGGATGTATGTTTTTCAGGCCCTTGTCCCATTGTGACTGGCCACCGACGGTGACAGACCGATGGAGCTAGGGTATCAGCGTCAGCTTGCAAATAGTTAACAAAAACTGAAACTAAATATCAAATTTGCTGACTTTTTCTTTTTTTAAACATTTACTAATTAATAAACAAGGGATTTCAACAAACCCATTCTTTGTCTTGAATTTTCCTTTATATTATAAATTACATGTTTGGGATTTTTCCATCTGTAGTCTGTTTTATGGCCATAAGTAAATAATAATCCGTAAGGTTTGTCAAATATTTAAATGTACTTTTCCACTTTTCCTACCTGCAATGATCGTGCAATTATTTGTTCCCTTTGGCTTCTGAAATGTTCAATACTTTTTGGTAGAGAGGCAGAGCTAAAATAAAAACAAACAATCAAATGAAACAACTGATTTTCAACTCATGGCAGCTTGCATGAAACATGGGGAAGCTGACTCTGGCTGTGCTGGTTTGAATGATAAATGATCAAAATTTGATTTGATCATTTCTAAATATTGGCACTAAACTCACCATGAAGTGGCTTGGACCACAGTGGTTAGCTTAGGTATACAACTCTGTGGCGTGTTTGAATACCTTTCAACAATGAAAATCTTCCTGTGGACCTACTTCCATATTCCTGTCAAAATCTACATGATCTGTGTATAAGCATTACTCCTACTCCCAATGTTCATGGCACAGCCTGATGGCATACCTCCCTCTGATGTTGGTTGCTATGTTGGAATCTGGCTGAATACAACTGTGAACATGATGTAGATTCAATGGCTTTGGGCTATCTCAGGCCAAGGTAAAACTGCAGTGGGTCTTAATTAATAAACTTGACCGAACATGGCAGCTTGTGCACAGATTTGTGGAATTTGCCTCAGTCACTGTTTCTGGATGGTTATCATGTAAAAATATTTACATTCTGAAAGAATTTTTATTGAACATTTTGTTTTTCAATTTCCATTGGATTTTTGCTATGATGTTTTTCATTCTTCTTCAGAAATATTAGGGGTTTGGTATCTAGATCCACAATCAGGAAAACAGTTTTGTTTTAGAAGTGCAAGATTTTTAAACAGTAAACATATTGGAAGGTACATTAATTTCCAATTTGTTGACTTTTATGATTTCATTGCCTTGAAAAATATGGGTTGAGGTGGGATTGGGTGATGGTAGTTATTTTTGTGGATTATCTTGTACCTTTTGAGGAAGACCTTCTTTGACATTGTCAAATTTGCGAGGGGTTATGCCCAGGTTGCCCTACTGTTTAAGCATGGAGAGTGGGAATTTACCTTTCAGAGAAAACTATTCAAGCTTGAGAATAAAGAACAACTGAGACTTGGAGCAAGTCTAATAGGCTTACTCATCTTCATAACATTGTTTAGCATGTCTGACACAAAGTGCTAATTTGTGAATGTTTGCTGCTTTGATGTTATCTATTTTTCCCAAGTACCGGGCTTTTACACTGCACATACTATAAGTGCCCGATGCGCGATGATCAGTGTGCCGACTTTTTTGTACTGCGTAAACGCACTTCCGTAAACGCTGTGTCGTGCAAGACGCGCTATTTGAATATCAACTATTAATTCATTATGAATCAACAACGGTTTGCTCCTATGAGTTATTGAAAAACATTTGTACAGTATGCTGAGACTGCCTGGATTTGTAAAGACAGTGATGCACTGTACACTCTAAACAGTGATGCCACTAATGCAGCACCTGTAGTAACCTTTGACTCGGTGCCAATTGAATAAGAGCCATGACTAACAAACAAAAAAGTCATGGTTTTGAGAACACTTGAGATTTTTGGATAAAGTAAAAAGTTGCTTTATATATATCAAATATTTATGAATATAATTTCCGACATTCTCTATGTGCTGCGTATATCATTTTGGAACCATCACCCTGGATAACAGCAAAGGAACATAATAGTCTGTATTCAATCAATCAATCAATCAATCAATGATACACTGTACTTGCAAGACATGCATACCCCATGAAGGAGTCTATTCGTACAGGGGACCAAGGAAACAAAAACTGCCTGGCCCGGGGCTCAAACCCACAACCTCTGTATTACGAGACCCATGCTTTAACCGCTCAGCCACGCTCCCCTCTATATGTAATGACTTTAATCTAAAGTTGGTGTCACATTCCCTAAGACTTAATGTTAACAAGAACCCAGAGTGCAGGGCCCTATTGTATGTAAATGCAACCCCACCATGCATATTTGTTTACATTGTCCAAGGAATAATGACACCGACTTAAATCTGCTCACCTGGCCACTCTGGCACCTCCTCCCAGCATCTCATTCTCCTCAATATCATTCTGTAAGTCTGTCAGTTCCTTTGCTAGTTCTTCCTCCTCATGTTTGATCTTGACGGATGATGCTACTTTGTACAAATCTACTGATGTCATCTTGAAGGATTGATGGACGGATTCAAGTTGGACGGAATTCTTGTGGTTTAAAATGACTCTATATTGTCTTAATAGTTACATGATGGCAGTTTTGTAGCTTCTGTAAAAACATTACAAAATAAAATTATTCAACTAAAATATAATGCTTGCAAATCGACACTGGTTTAAAATGTACCATTTTTACACAGAATGGCTCTGATTCAATATTTCATCTCTCTCACAACCATGGTTGCTGGTTGAGGTGAATTATCATTGACGTATAATTCATCAAATAAATCATTGCCCATGATGATTTGCAACTATTTTTCTCGAAAGAATATACAGGGCGTCTCAATAAAAGTGTAACACTCAGAAATTGCTTGTTTTAGGCATGAAATCATGTCGTAATTTATACAAGTTTGATGTCAAATTTAAGATAAAAGGACCTATCTTTCCAGTACAATTACCCCATCACGACAGCTTTTGTCAATCTGGAGATATACGCAATTGTTTGCAGGTAAGCGAAATCCACTCTGTGCCACTTTTCAATATAGCGATAGAAACACACGTTTCTGAATATCATTTTTAACAATAGCATTGTGTAAAATAACAGCATCCGTAAAGCCACTGCAAATCTAAGCCGGTGATTCTATTCAAAATGATGATCTGTGAATGTTTCTTCCCGAATTACCAAAGTTCAAGTTGTGACTGGTGGCATAGTTAACATACTTCTGGTAGTTTCTTGTGCATTTTCTCTGAAAGTGTGTCTGTATATGCTTCAATTAGATTGTGTTTCCGATTGGCGTCGTCTGAAATTATTTGTGGTCTTTTGATTAACAGGCTAGGTAAATATTTACATAAACAAATAGCCCTGCTGTGACACATGGAACTACCATGGTAACTTTCATTAGCACAGTGGCTCTTAATAATTATCATCATGTTGATATTTTAAGTGTTTTCTATAATTCTTTTGATCATGAGAATAGACTAAAAAGTGGTGCATATATCTGTATTACTCTTCCCCACTTCATCGATAAGAGTTGTGTGAGAAGAATGCAATTCTGAAACTTGTAGTCAGTAGGCAATGGGATGACTATATCGAGTTTTTAAATGTTAAAGATATACAGCAAAATAGGGGAACTCTTTGGATTAAAAGGTAGAAAGTAAAAATGTCTAAAGTCTATTAACTGTAAAATTTGTCGAAAGTATCTTAAAATTTGTAGGCCTATTCTAGGGGAATTCATACATAGGTCAAACGATGGCGCCCTTTGTTTCAAAAAGTGTGCACTATGTCAAATATAAAATTGTGTGTGTAAGTCTATGGAGAAAATGTTTCAATTCAAATTATCACTGTAAATTCTGTCACTCGTTAAGATTCGGTAGTATGAATGTGTAGACTGTGGGCAACTGAAACAACACACTCAATTAGAGATCATGAAAGTGACGCTCCAAGAAGCTAAAATGGTTTATATTTTGCATTGATCTCTATGGGAAATAGGTTGGCAGCCATCTTGGTGGACATGGTGGGCATATTTTTTTGGGAATTTGACAAAATCTTCTTTTTGATGTAACTTTGTAATTACTTAACCTAGAGAGGTGGTTCAAATGCGGTGTTTCCGTAACCTGACCACTTGTTGTGACCACTTCTTCTGACCACTTAATCTGACTACTTGTTTGTACGTCCAAATATACGCCAAATATACTTTGACGTATAGAATTTCAATTTACATTGTGTTTACATTAGTAACATTAAAACATATACAATGGATTGAGAGTTCAGCTTTAAGACATATAATAAAATTTAAGCTTTTATTTACTAATTCACATTTGAAGATGAAACTCGGGGTTTCAAAAATATGCATACAAATAAGATAAAATCTGTATTTGTCTTCATAATATTCAACACCGTTTAATTTATTTCTAAAGACAATAAATAAGGTAACAAAATGTGACGACTTGAAAATTTCATTGAACACTCACATATCAACATTATATCATTCATACACAATGTTATATAG
>JXSR01S013547.1:87864-103793 GCA_000969725.1 Ophiothrix spiculata
AACTTTATGGAAATCTGCACATCCAGCAAAGTGTAAGGGAACAAATGCATACATGATTTGCTTGCCAAATAAAATACATGTGCTTATTGCAATTTACGCATCGCAACAAGCTTGTTTCAAAAACTCAGACCCTTGTATAAAATATTGAGTTCCTTTCTTTTAAATTCCTTGACAAATCTTCATATGATATTAAAGTAGCATTACTGCAGCACATAAGTACATGTCACATAAAACTAAATATTAGATATACACATAATAAAACATATCAATCAAAATATTGTTTTTAATATATGTAAAAATATTCAAAAACATGATACCAATAATAGCTAATAATATTAACCCTTTGAACCCGACGAGCCGGCTCACGTGTATATGTACCGTATACCCGGGCCAACCAGAAAGTTAAAAAACACAATATAGCCCCTAAACTTGCTTTGATTTTAATTTCCCTCGCTTTACTATTTCATTTTACAGTAGTCTGAATTGTTTCACTAACCAGCATTCACAAAAGAATGCTATTTATGTCGACTAACATATTCGACATTTACGTTGTAGTCTATGGGCGTAGCAATATTTGTTGAAAATTGTGATGGAATTTACTAAAATATGAGGAGTTGTTCACCTCTGTCGAGTACATAAGAGCAAAACGACCCATCAACCATGGGTTCAAAGCTTTTTTTGAAGTCATCCGATATAAATAAGACCATTGAAAATGGTAACTACCCGTGCCTGACAGACATAGTTTCCGACACGTGACCTGAAAGCCTGTAAACCGGCTCGTCGGGTCAGCGGTACAGATACACATGGAATGGCCAGGGTTCAAAGGGTTAATACCATTAAATTGCTTCCACAAGAATCAATGATGCCCTAGTATGCACATAGCTTTTCTTCAGAACAATTGTGAGAACATGTCCATATAACTTGGAAAACTAAAGGTTTTTGTACTCTTAACTCTCAAACTAATTGCATAAACCATGTAAAAGTATACATTTTTAGAATCAGATTTTTACCCTGAACATATTGGTGATGATCAGTTTATGACCAAAAATGTTGATTTTGGCACATATTTTTTACCCAAAACAATTCTGGAAAGCCTAACTAAAATTTGAATTGGTGAAATTTTGAAATTTTTTGCTTTTGGGAATTGAAACCCTTCTTGGACATTTGTTTCTAGATTCCAAAAAGCAAAAAAGTTAAGCATTTCACAAATGCAAATTTTAGTTAAGCTTTCCAGAAATTTTTGGGGCAAAAAATGTGCGTCAAAAACTGATATCATCATGTTCAGGGTAAAAATCCAAAATCTAAAATTGTATACTTTTATATAGTTTGTGTAATTAGTTTGAGAGTTAGAGTACAAAAACTGTTTATGCCATTTCAAGGTCTATCCCAGCCTTTAAGTATAAAAGTTTATTAAAATACTCTTCCTAAATCAACTTTAAATTGCCTTTGTCATAATAATAAAAACCAAATCCTGAAATATTTCTTAAACAATTATAAATCTAAAATTGATGATGGATTATACTTCTGCACTACTGTAAATTACGTACTTTCAGATGTGCTACATCTGTCGTCAGCTGATCTTGTGCTGTGAAATATCTTCTTGGTGATGACATCATAAGATGACAATGACGTCATTGAGAATGTTATTTTGCCCCGCCCCTCTTTGGAGCAAGGTGTCCCAGATTGGGTGTAAGTCCAGGCCTTTGTCTCTGTTCAGGTTCGGTCCTTTACTGTTGATATGTATGGCCTCCAGCACCCGACAAGAATACTCTTTTGAGCACTTTGACACCAGTCCAATGAATATTGTGGCACCACAACATGTTCTCTGACGATGTACACATCTGGAAGTACTTCTGAATAACACACACCACCAAATAGATCGCCTATTCATTCCTATGCAAAACAGCATCCAGATCATGGCGGATATCTAGGCTATAAAGCGACTGGTTGCTTCAACTCTTGGATTTATTTTGAGATTATGATCTAGAAGAGCCCACAAAGTGTAAAAATATATAGGGTAACCTTGATAATTTTTTGCTAGGTCGCCTCGAACATAGGATATGCTCAAAATTTCATTTTCTCTAGCTCGCTACAAAATTTCTCTAGACACTAAAAAATCTGCTCTCAAATTTTACAAAAACAGCAAAATTATAGTAATCTTTAACCAGCCTGACTACATTTGAACCACAGAACATGATTCAAAAGAAATCTGATCAAAAAACCTAGTTCCCGCCATTTTTGAAGCTTTTACTTTTGAGAGGGCAACCAAACACATGCTCCCGCATTGCTCTGTATGGTCCAAAAGCCTTTATTTAGTGATGTGTGTCCTGAAGGTATGTAATTTACAGTAGTGTAGAAGTATAATCCATCAACAATTTAGTTTCTACCACTACGTATGAATCTCCACTTTTACAACCATAAATCTGTTTCCTCATTTTTCACATCTACTATTGACTTCCTGAACATAAAAATGCTTTGCGGAATAATCAGTCATTTAAAGATTTTGTAAGCATATCCAAATTCTTCACACTTCTATATTGCACAAACTAAGCTTATTATAGGCCAGGGTCAGACGAACGACGACATTGCATTTTTTACAATAAATTTATTGTCGTAATTAATTACGACATGCGGTCACACGTATTACAACCTTGCATTTACTACAATAAATACAATGTCGTAATTGATTACGAGATGGGATTAGCACATCATTTTCAGCATGCAGCCTATAGTAATGCAATGTCGTAATTAATTACGAGGTTGTGGCCACACAGGGTTTTCACCGCATTACTTTCAACTTTATTACAATAAATCTATTTCAACGACGGAAATTGTCGTCGTTCATTTTTTTAATGCGACGACGACCCAATTGTAATAAATACGGGTCAGACGTATTACGACAGCAAAATTTATTGTAGTAAATGTGACCTCGTCGTTCGTCTGACCCCGGCCATAGTCAGGGGTTAGGGCTTGGATGAGTTACAAAATTGCAATACGACCACTAGTATGACTGCAGCATAAATAAGATATTTTGTTTGGCTCATCTTCAGTTCAATTTTTACAAGATTTTAAGCTAATGCATGTAGTTAGTTAATAGTTAGTCAATAGTTAATCATATTTCAAGTTGTATTAATTGCATTTCAGAATCGCATTGAAGTTTGCTGACTTTACAGTTTGTTTGTGGTGGACAGTCACAAATATATTGCATTCAAGTATAAATTTATAGCTCTATGTGAGATCCAATAGATCAGCATCTAATATCACAGTAATAAAGGGACATGGGATAATCTAATTTAAAAAAAAAAAATGTGATTTTCTCACAGTATTTTCTTTGATTGTATTGAAAGAAAGATAAGGCAAAAAAAAAAAGGTTTGTCTCAAAGCTGACGCTCGCATTTGTAAAATTGGGCGATTTTGAAAAAATGTGGGGATTTTTTATTTCAAGATATTAAAAAACAATATTTTCTCTAAAAAATCAGAGAAAATTTGATTTTTTTTTCTCACCCAAAAACGAATTCATATATTTCAACTTCGATACGTCCAAAATCTTGTGGCAAGCTCGTATGAGAAAGATTGCAACTGCAGCTCGTCATCTATTCGTCCTATGCAGAAATTGTGTTCTTGTGTCGACATTGAGTGTGCGTTATTACAACTTTTGCTACAGTAAACTTTAACGAGCTCGCTTGTTTTCATCATAGACTTTGTGTTGTATTTATTGTGTATTTTGTGAAGAACAACCCTCCTAGCAGAGCTGTTAAGCAACACATAGGGCAACAATCGTGCACTTTGTGGTAAAAGCATGAAACTTTCCACAAAGTTAACTTGATATATGTGAAACACTTTTAGGATATGGTACATATTGTACAGCTTCCAAGATGGCGGCCAGAGGTCATTGCACTTTTCCATACTGTATTATATGGGGTCAAAATTCAAGTTTGCCCAATTTCTGTAAAATTGGTGTCAAATTGTTCGTCTCATCCCTGGAAATACATAAAACAACAGTTTTCCATATGTAGGATGTATAAATAAAATGTTACGGACGGTCAAAGGTCATAGCCAGAGGTCAATGTACTTTTCAGCACCGTTTTATATGGGTCAAATTTCTGGTTTTTGACATTTCAGTGAAATTGGTGTCAAATTGGTCTTAAACTGACTGGGAAATATGCATGTTTTGTCAGGAAGACACATGTGAGCCATTGAGATCCACCATGAAGTCAACAAGAGAATCATCAGAGAGTGCTTATAAAAGTTTAGCTGAGGTTCTTATTTAGTTTCAGGAAATCAACGCTATTTCGGAAACTCAACCAGAATAGATGATGGAGGTGGATTTGAAGCTGCCATGATCACACACAATGCTAAATGGCATGGGCCATGTCGTGCCAAATTCAGTAAAACACACATCCAAAGAGCCTTGAATAGAGTTACTACACCTACTGTCCCATTAATTCACAGTCGACAGAAGAGACAAAGTACTGAAGACCTGACATAATTAGTATACTTCTTCTGTGATAAACCAGCAATCCAGCATCACACTTTGCATGAGGTTTCCACATATCAGTTAGATGCATGAGTTCGCAAATGTGCCACAGAACTAACATGACATAACACTCCTGACAAAACTATCCCCAGGAGACATGATAGCTATTGAAGCTAAATACCACAATAAATGTTCTGTAGACCTGCACAATAAAGCAGCCAGATTATCAAAGTCATCTGATAATGACTCAGATTCTGAAATTCATAGCATCATTCTTGTACTACTAGTATCATATATTAATGAATTTTAATCTTTCGTCTTGCTGATTTCAAAGAAATGTATATGAAACGGTTACAGCAGTTATAGGGGCTAGTGATGGTACAAGTGTTCACAGTTCTCGCCTGAAAATAAACTGCTTGCACTCTTCCCAGACATGACTGAAAGTACACATCTGTGACATGACTAACCTTGCTAAAGAACATCCAGCCACCTAATCTGAATATCAAGCAGGAACGTTTGTAGTTTACAAAACCACACAGAAGTTTTCAGCAATGGTAATTGCAAGCAAAACAATGCCTCAGTAAAAGGATCTGAGGATCAGTTGGCCTAACTGAAAACCCTGGTCCGGAGGTATCAAGAGTTCTGTCTGAATTTGAAGATGATAACAATAAATACAACAAATCGCACCATGAACAATATCAAGCAGCACAGTCTATATTTTATGAGAATGTGAGATCACTTGTGGCAGTGATAAGAAACATTGGAAACCCATTCTTTATAGAGGAAAGTAATGACTTGATGGTTCTAAACATCAATGATATCAAGGACAAACCAGTATCCGATACTGTCCGAAAGTGTGATATCCTTGGAGAACAGCAGTACACTAAATTTGTCAAGCAAATGCTCCAAGAATGCACAAATTCTATCACAGATTCTGTAGGTGGAAAGCTACGGTCTGCAACTAAAGCCGACCTACTGAAATGCTTGGAATCAGACAATACTAAAACGGCACAAACTCCAAATGTGGATGCCAAATTCTTGGACGGGGCTGCGATTGTTCAGATTGTTACATCCAGGCACTGTTAAAACATTCCAGGAGTATATGAAGATGTATGTTCTCAATCAAGCTCCTTCTTGGGGCGCTGCATAGAGTGTATACCTGGTGAGTCATCCAGTAGAAGTAAATAATTGAAGTAAATAAAGCTATAACTGGAACTTACTTTGCAACTTTTGAAGTAACAATAGCCTTTGAAGAACTTAAGACAATACCAGATAGTATAAGTGAGGCATCTCTGGCCCTGTTAGCTATATGCTGTTCTTCTTTATCAAACAACTAGTGAATTACAGAAGTGAATAATGCCAGAATGTATCTCTTTACCAAGAAATCATGTACAATAGAGAACACTCCTTCAACTAAAGCGGCCCTAGTGGAAGACATCATCTTCATCCTTCAACTTCCGTCGAGATCCATGACACACATCTTCGCCAACTATTTTTTATCACACAATGCACTTCCAAGCTCGTATCAATGCACTTTCAACCCAGTATCTCTATATATGGCATCAGGGTACGTTGATGGTCTACATCCTCTGTTTGGACACGACAGTCTCCAAAGAAGAAGGTCAGATATGATTTGGTCCTTGGCTCGAAAGCAGTGACCAGCAAACTGGGCCCTCCTCTTCTGCCACGGTTGTAGAGGTGGGGGAGGGGGGGGGAGGTATATCAACATAAATCTGATGCTAAGTTGGATGTTGTTTCGAGTACATATTTTGGACGCGCATTAGTAGTCTGGTATAGGTGCCATCTAAGCGGTCTTGAAGCTCTTTCTTCATAGTCCATGTTTCTGCGCCATACAATAAAATGCTTTCAACACAGGTCCTGGTAATATCAGACTTCCATATGATATCAAGCTTGTTACAGGCGATCCACGCTTGTCCCTTTCTTGTTAAGAAGTCCATATGACCCAAGGTATTGAAAGTCGTCTACTTCCTTGATAGTAGTTCCATTCATTGAGCCGAAAGGAGGATGATCTGATGTTTCATTGAGGAACAGGCATTCGTTCTTCTTGGCATTGAGCATTAGTCCGTCTCTAGCTGCCGATTCTTCAAATGCAACCAGTAGATCTTGAGCTGATGATACAAGTACTGCGGTCAGCAGGCTTGGTGGTCAGGACAACATCGTCTGCATAGTCTAGGTCCATCAAATACTTTTGAATTTAACGTACAGATCTTCTGCAATTTTATGAGGCCCTTGTCACTCATGGTGTCAGCTGACTGGTGCAATTTTACATGTCGACCACAATGACAAAAAGGAAGGGAGCAAGAGTGTCCCCTTGAAGAATTCCTGCTGTTGAAATAAATTATTCGGTTGGACCATCCATGCTCTGTACAAACAGAGTTACAGGTAGCATGCACTGAATTAGCCATTTTTTTAACATATGCCATATCAAATTACAGGAAAACATTCCAAATTGACATCTTGGGTGATGCTAGTGTACATGCAGGGTCCAAGTTTTATATCATATTCCAGAACTTAAGTGTATTTACCAAAAAACGTACTTGGAAACTTATGATTTGACCTTAAACCTGCTTTATCATTTTATGTGTACATCTGGGTCTCATCAAACTATTCTTTTTCTTGATCCTCAGCTCAAAACGAACAGTTTGAGACCAATTTCAACAAAATCGGACAAACTTGATATTTTGACCCCATGTACAAAAGTGCATTGACCCGTGGCGGCCATCTTGAAAGATGTACAATATGTACCATATCTCAAAAATGTTTCAACTACCCCAAATAAACTTTGTGCAAAGTTTCATGCTTTTACCATAAAGTGCACGATTGATATGTATACCAGCTCTGCTATCCTGCTTTTTGTTGATTTGCTTGCGTGATCGGATACGATACTCGTGACAGTCATGGAGGAGAAAGTAATTTTAAAGATTCAGCTGCTTGGGGAAATTTTAGAAAATGGTTTCTGTATTAATCGTTGAGCAATAAACCCCTGAGTGAAGTAGTAGTTGACATTACAACCGGAAAAAACCCGCGCATAAAAATAGGCAATCTATTTACTGGCTTAGGTATAGTCAATGATGCTGATGGTGCAGAATTTGACGCATATAGTTTGAAATCTTGAAAAGAAAATGCATTTCACATTACTTTTCAAATCACTCATCAGCTTTGAGACAAACCTTCTTTTTTTTGCCTAACCTTTGTCCAGAAAAAAGGTGAAATTCACTCAACATAAGCATACCTTCACCTTTTACCATCTAAACTATCCTTTTTTTTAGAAAGATAATAGTTAAGAAAATACACTTGAACATTCAACTAAATATATTTTCTGGAATAATTGTTTCAATAGAAACAGTGCATTTTCCAGTTTTTCACTTTTTGCAGAAAAAATATTTGTTGGATGATTAAATAATAATAATAATAACTGGTTCTTGTATAGCGTTTTTTCATTTAGATCAAACCGCTCATGATTCGCTGCAGATAAATCGTCACAATCATTTCACTTCATTTAGGCGTTTTGCGGCCTTTTCAAGCGCATATCCTATCGGTAGTTAGATTGTAATATGAACTCTTTATGCAGCTTCCCATATCCTGGGTGGGGGCAGACTATGATTGACAAATCTGATGACAATTTTAAAAGCAGGAGGAAGACCTGAGTACCCGGAGAAAAACCTGCGGATGCAAGTATGGACTGAAAACCAAATGGACATACAGCGCCGGGACCTGGGGATCGAACCCATGACAGTCCTGGGCTCATTGGGGCAAAGCGAGGGAAGTACCGCTGCGCTAAACCGCTTCCCTCTCAATTGAAACATGCTGTCAGTCAGTAAATGTACCAAAGGGGAAAAAATGGGAAAAAAGTAATGCTGCGGCAAAATATTTCAATCTCGTACATAAATAATGATTAATGATCTATACATTTTACAATCAACATTTGAACAACTTGATTCTCTTTCAATTTACATTTTAACCATTTAACATGGTCTTGATACAAAATATAAAATGTTAAAAATATTTTTTTAATTTACAACATGTATATCAATAATCTTTCCCTAAACTGTACACATTTGACATAAATTTCACATAATTATAAATATAACCTTTTCTACGACATTGAGTAATAAAAATCTTCTTGCTTAATGTAACTTTTTTAAGATTAGAAAATATCTTGCTAAATGGAACGATACATCTTTCACTGAGTGATGATATTTCTACCATCACACACATAGTCTATTAATATTTGTATATCAACAACTTGTTTTTTCTGCATTACATTATCTTATTACACACAGGGTAAATATTTGTTTCTCAAATTATAGCAACATACAGTAGAAACTCGTTAACACAAAATCGTCGGGCCAATAGTGTGCTTTTGTGTTGAGCAAATTTCGAGTAAACCATAACCGATCGCCGCCAGTAAAAATCAAATGCATTGTATATACTGGTGCTGATTCTGCACTGGCTCATAGCACGTGGCATCTGTAAGCTTACTTAAAAGCCTATACATCAGGAAAATCTCACGGACAGAGACATCTATCAATGAAATATTGTATTAAAAGACTAATCGCTAACTTTAAACATCAAATTTTGCTGCATTTACTTCAAAATTACTAACTTAAATCAAGCGGTCCATTGCCACGAAACATATCGAAATTGGCCATATTGGTCTAGCCACCAGACTTGCCAATTTTCATGTAGGGGTATTTTTGCGATGTTTTTAAAACTTGAATGCATAAGTTAACGGTTAACAGCGATTGTACATTTTGTACAGAGTTTTCATGTTATCTTTCGAGAACGCAATGTAAAATGTACAGTAGGGATGGCCACTTGCTTTCGGCTTAAGCGGATTTCGTACTATTTCTTTTGTGTTAAACATGAAAAATACATGATAAAGCAATAGGGAAAAGTCGGGATTTCAAGTTCCTTTCGAGTTACGGGGTTTTACGGGTTATGCGTTTTCATGTTACCGAGTTTCCATTGTAATAATATTTTTCACATCATAAAAAGGATACTTTCACAAACTTGAAATATGTATGAGCATAAATGCATTGTATCCATTAAGCCGACATGGATAAAATGCAGTAAGTAAAATAAACATACCAGTATACACGTCTTACAAAATAAGTAAATACAAAATCCTTACACACTTATTACTGCACACAAAAAAATTATATTGATATAAATAGTTCTAAATTGGTTATCCTGGTCTGGTAATACCCCCAGGACTCAAACTTGGTTTGGGTAGGGACGTGCTGCTGAGAAATTTGGAAAGCCACCCATCCAAATACCAATTTTTAAGAAAAGTTGACCCATTCATATACCAAATCTTCTAAATATTGAGCCATATTTAATCAAAAATCCAATTTTTCTGTCCAAATTTGCTCTAATATGGCAAAACTTACCAAATTTGTGGCTTTTGGCGCATATTTACGAAAATTTTGAAATAAAAACCCATCAAAAAACCTCATTTTGCGAAAAAAAAAAGGACTGATTGGAATACCAGAAAGCCTAATTTTCCTACCCGAATTTGCGGCACGTCCCCATAACCCGTTTGTACTAAGTAGCCCCCGGGGTAATACCACAAAGCTTATAAAAGGAACAGTTGTTCCGCACCCCCACAAAAAAGCCTTGAGAAGGAATATACTGTGACATTGTCAATGTGACAGTGAGTGGTAGCAAATTTCAGGTCATGACAGAGAAATGTTCATGATTTTTGGCATTTTGTATATCAAAGTCTGAATACTATGATGACACAAATAGTCAATAGATTATACTTTTAACACAACAGTTATCATTATGAGTGCAAGAGAGCCATATCCGAAATGGATGCTACATACAGGATGTATCAAAATGATTAGTACTCAACTTTGTGATCTTTTTACAAAAAATCTATAAATGCTAGCATAATTCTTTTCACATAATATAAAAAGACCAATTCAATATCTTCCATTTAAAAAAAGAATTTTGAAAATTGATGCACGCAATCGGAGTTTACCTCAGTTAGATGAAAGTATGTATTTTTACAAACTTGCCACGGGTAGTAAATTACTTATGCCAAAGCAAGATATCCAAATTGTAAGTGTTTATATGTGATTAGTCAAGTGGTCAAGTAAAATTGTTTCTCATACGGCATCAAACGCAACAAATTATCAGGAAACGGGCACAATGAATGTTGTGTGGTGTTTGAATCGAGTTCCGTATAAGTGCATGATTTGCCGATATGCAACATCTGAAAGTTATCGTTAAATGACAATCAGAAGCATGCAATAGGCATCACACAGATTTATTTCAAATAGATACCTATAAATATTTTAATAGATTAGGCATTTCTACAAATTATTTACTGCCCTGAACATATTTTGTGAAAAAAATCATAAAGAGACATCTTTATTTAAACAAAGACAGGAGGTATTTCCATTTAAAAGATAGGTAACATAGCAAGTATTTAGTATAATCATTAAGTTCTTTCTTCATGGAATGAGAAGTCAAACAGAGCTTTCAACATTAGATTTTGACAATTTTAAAAATAAAATTATATTTTAAGGTAGAAAATATAAATTAAAACCTCTTGCAGACGGAGTTATTGATTTCTGTCTTCATTGAAATGGAAAGGCAACAAATCAAATCCGTGGCAAGTTTTCAAAACTGGTGCCTTTACAGAATCCTCCCGTTCTTGGAAACGAAATGACAAAATGCTCTCTTTTTTTGCAAATTAAAAACAAAGCAATATACTACCAAATCAGATAATTACAAGTTTCAAAATGGAACGCGAAGCATTTTTTACATGTATTTATTCTGAGTACTAATCATTTTGATACACCCTGTATTACTTTTTTTTAACACCTTATTACTTGAATGTGAAAAATCCCTCAAATTTTCTCTGTTGAAATGGTTCTTTATGTGCATAGACAATTCCTCACTGTTCATTTTAATTTATTGACCTTTGAGAAGTTTTTTCAACCTCTCATGGTCTTCAAATGACAACAATACAAGTGACCATGCAATGCAAATTTTTGAAAAATGGCAGCTATTATAGCAGATATGACTTTCTTGTTCTCGCATGACAAACTGCCACTATCAAGATCAAGTAAGGCCCTTGAAAGTTGATTCCCAGTTTCCCGTTTGCAGCCCGCGTCACATTTTTTCGGCCGCGTCGCCAAAGCCAAAATCCCCAAATAATTCATTATTTCATTTGTTGCAAGAAAAGTACATTTTTGTTGAGTTTTTCATGATTTTAAGGATGGTTTTTGATAATAAGGTTCCTCCAACGGCAACGAAACTTCACAAGAAGTCAAATACTCCTAAAGAGGTACAGAGGCTCATAAGTTACCCCAGGATTTACTTTAATTTCAGTGAATAATGAAATGGGGGGAAATAATGAAATGGGGAAAATAATGAATAATGAAAAAGTCATCTCGTCACAGCTGAGAGCTGAATGCTATGGGAAACTGGGAATTAACTTTCAAGGGCCTAATGATACTATGTTCAGCACATTTCTCAATGACAATAAAGTAGCACTCTACATACTGAACGTTTCTGGTGAAATATCTTATGTACTGACTTGTATAGATAATTCCTCACTGTTCATTTCCATCCATTGACCTTTAAGAAGTTTTATCAACCTCTCACGGTCTTCAAACGACGGCAAAACAAGTGACCACGCAACTTCTGGCGACACTGGACTTCTTCGTTGCCCATCTGTGGTGGCGCTATAATAATCACAACTGATATCCACGTTAACTTCCATGACTTCGAAAACAATACTCACATCATGAGAAGAAAAGTCGCTGACGACTAAACGGCGAAGATTTTCAATAGACTGTATTTCCTGGAAGTCATATTGTGCATTATCAGGCAGCATTTTGGAGAAAGATGGCAGAGGATAGCTGACATGATCTTCCTTGCATAGAGTGAGGTGTCCGTTGGTGATTATCAGAGTCCGTTGACATTTCTCATTCTGTTCTATAGGTTCTTTGATGGTGATTTCTCCAGCAGCCATATCGCCGTTACCAATAATTTGAAACACTGGCATGTATAGCAGGATATTGGTTTCATCGACCGTCGGTTTCTTATCTTTGATGCTGTCCACTATTAGATACGTCAAATCACCTATGGTTTCATCGTTAGGATAGCAAAACTTGACATTACTCGGATGAATGTATTCCCAAGTTTCCGACCGATTTCTCTGAGGTTTGTAGAAATCAATACCAGGAGATGCTTTTTGGATTGCTTTAGGAGTTGTAGGAGTGGTGCTCTTTGTGGGAAGGACAGACATCAGATGGTCTCTGAATTCATGCGTCAGTTGCAAGCTGCGAGTAATCAATGTAATGGTGTTCTCAGGTGATTTGCCCGTCAGACGTAACTTTTGATCAAATAATCCTACCGTAACCTCCTCTAAATCAGTCAATTTGATCATGGTCTGACACTTGACTCGCTTCTTCGGCACCGCATCTCGTGGACAGTGAAGAGCGCCACCTGCATTTCCTCCTTGAGACACCATTCCCGAGTAATTCTCAGTTGACTTTGTTTGCCATACTGCAGAATCACTCTTCATCCTTCTATGCCCCAGGGCTGTTGGAGATCTTATCATCAAGCATTCATCTGAAACGACATAAACTGCTTTATTGCTTACCATGACGCATGACATTACCTCTTTGAACGGTGATAGAAACGATATCACTCCTGTCCATGCGATGTGATCCAGCATCTCCAATTCTGTGCTGATATCTGCAACTTTCTCGTGAAAGTATTGCACCAGTTCTACACCATCCATGACAGCAACGTTCTGCAATGACTTGGATAAAAGCATCTTAACTTTCTTATTACAAGACACAATATGATCCAACACGGACTTATCATAATCAGGTAGGACTACTTTTGGTGAATTTGATCGAGGTTGGATTTTGATTTTCAAATTCTCCCGTTCTTGCTGCCTAGCAACAGAATCAACAACATCTTGTGGAGGCAAGGAGGATGACCCAAGTCCACTGGTAGCATCAGATGTCAAATCTTTACCATGCTGTGAATGGTCACCTTCATCAAGAGGAGCTTTCAAACTATCGGATCTCTTCAACACCGATTTGACAAACTCCAAAACCGCTTTGATATCTTCAGGACCAGTAGTCAAACCACCATCAGATTGCACGGGCGAAGACTGCACTTCCTGTAACACATCGGTAGTAGCTTTCTTTTCCATAATACCAAGAAACAGCTGCTGCTTTTCCGGTGCCATATTCACGATAATAGCGAGTGCTGATAGTCCTGCTTCAGCAGGTGGTGTCTCTCCAGCTTGCCGATGTCGCGGACCAAAAGTGCGCAGATGGGGTCCTTCGTAGTAAAACACTACACTCATAGTGTCCTGTATGGTCGTGATACCTCTAGCACGATGCTTTTCTAGTTCTTTGCAGATCTGATTGGCTAATGTTTTGGGACTGATAACTTCTTTACCGGATGCTACTGGGGATTTGCTGGGACTGGGAGATAGTCCTGGAGATGCTGCTCTTTCAGGTGTCAGATATCTACAAAGATAGAAAGAAGAAATGAAATTTACATTTAGTATTTATTTTTAACATTCGGCTGAAAGCCAGGCTAATCCCAATAGTTCAAATGTGGTGTGAAAGAATTTTCGATTTTAGATGCAGGAGGAAACCAAAGTGCTCGGAGGAAATCTGCGAGGACGAGTATGGATCGACAACCAAATTCACGTATAACCTAGGTCCAACCGGTAATCGAACCCGGGCCGCAGCGGTGAAAGGCGAGGGCAGAAATGCTGCGCCAACCCGTCCCCCCGAGAGAGATGAGATGAGAGAATGGATAATATAATAACACCAACATGCTTCTAAACGGTAAGAGGCTATTGTATAAGGAGTTACTTTTGAAGAAACCCTTTTCATGAATTTGGAAATCTTACTGATTCTGCAAACAAATAATTTTGCCAAATTCTAACTATTCTTTAATATCAAGGTTTCATTTGGTGGCAATTCAATTTTTCAAATTTATTCCTGCAAAAATTAGCAAAATTATATGTCCATAGAATTATCTTATTGTGCAGTATTTGCAAGCATACGAACAGAAATTCTAAGCTAGTTTTCTTGACTATGCAAATAAACAAAATAAGCAAGATAATGTATAGATGATCTAATCATTTGGATGCTATAATGCCTGTTGACATTCTGGCTTGTATCGGTAAAGTTTTGCTCCAACATTTTTCTTTTTTTATGACAAAAGTACTAAGACTCTTGGGCAAAACATGACATGGTTATACCAACTTTGCCTTGCTTGGCTACATGGGTTGTTGACAGAAATTGTAATTTATTAATGAATTAACATGATGGAGAACATGCTGCCCGGGTGTACTTTGAATCAAAGTGACCATAGAAAACAGTGACATGCATTCATTATGGCATAGAACTTTTGCAGAAATTGAAGTGTGGGAACATGGATGTATTCAGTTAAGAGCAAGTCAAAATAGATACAGCTGGAAACATGGACACATTTACACATGAAATAAATGCACATTTTGCATCAAATGCGTCTAGTAGCTTCAAGTGAAGATTTGTGTAATCTGTCTAGTTATTGGGACTGGAGGTGCAACAATGCACGGGTAACAACAAAGTGACAGTGAGCGCAGATTCACCCTCCCTTTTTAAAATTACTTGGAATGGCACCAATTTATAATTCATATAGCATCATCTACAGTATTATAGAAAATATACATGTGTGTGTTTTGATGTGTTTCAGCAGTGAGTTCTTCCCTCTTTGATTAAGACCCTCTATTTCGGCTGGAAAAACCCTGTTCTTGGCTGATCTGTTTCTCAACTTGCCAGTTCCATGCATTTTCCTTCGTTTGCTGTACTATATATATTTTGTTAATAAATTGGCTTATAGAATATAATTCAAAATCACCAAATTCAAAGCAATCCACGGCCAAAATTTGGTACACTCTTTTAAATGGTTATCAAAATTAGAACAAACACTTTGTTTGTTTGTTTGTTTATTTCTTCTTTATACTGGGTCCATGTTCAGAGGGAAATTTGAGTATCCCTCTGTTCTTCCACATGGCCCAGTTACATAAACAAGATGGTTCGCGAACCTGCGTATCGACCGCCTACTTAATCATTCAGTTTTTTGATCGTTGGT
Organism: Ophiothrix spiculata; assembly: GCA_000969725.1. Classification (NCBI taxonomy): domain Eukaryota; kingdom Metazoa; phylum Echinodermata; class Ophiuroidea; order Amphilepidida; family Ophiotrichidae; genus Ophiothrix; species Ophiothrix spiculata. The sequence goes on from JXSR01S013547.1 coordinate 103,493, forward strand.
CCAAGACACACAATTTGACATCTTAATCTTTGAAATCTGACAAAGTTGAAAATTTGACCCCAACGGAAAGGTCGGACAACGGGGTCACCATTGACACTTTTGATCTCTGGTCCAACACGAACAATTTGACACCTTAATCTTTGAAATCGGACAAAGTTAAAAATTTGACCCCAACGGAAAGGTCGGACGACTGGGTCACCATTGACACTTTTGATCGCTGGTCCAAGACGTACAATTCGACACCTTAATCGTTGAAATCGGACAAAGTTGAAAATTTGACCCCAACGGAAAGGTCGGACGA